>JAVIAB010000102.1:39614648-39802716 GCA_032433765.1 Megaustenia siamemsis
ACTATCCATTCATCCAGCCATCTCTCTATCCAACTATCCAACTATCCATTCATTCAGCCATCTCTCTATTCAACTATCCATTCATCCAGCCATCTCTCTATCCAACTATCCATATATCCATTCATCCAGCAATCTCTCTATCCAACTATCCATTCATTCAGCCATCTCTCTATCCAACTATCCATTCATTCAGCCATCTCTCTATCCAACTATCCATTCATCCAGCCATCTCTCTATCCAACCATCCATCTATCCATTATCAAGCAATCTCTCTATCCAACTATCCATCATCAAGCCATCTCTAATTCCAACTATCCAACTATCCATTCATCCAGACATCTCTCTATCCAACTATCCATCTATCTATCATCCAGCCATATCTCTATCCAACTGTCCATTCATCCAGCCATCTCTCTATCCATCTATCCATTCATCCAGCCATTTCTCTATCCAAATATCCATCTATCCATCATCCAGCCATCTCTCTATCCAACTATCCATCTATCCATCATCCAGCCATCTCTCTATCCATCTATCCATTCATGTAACCATCTCTCTATCCAACTATCCATCTATCCATTCATGTAACCATCTCTCTATCCAACTATCCATCTATCCATTCATGTAACCATCTCTCTATCCAACTATCCATCTATCCATCATCCAGCCATCTCTCTATCCAAATATCCATCTATCCACCATCAAGCCATCTCTCTATCCAACTATCCCTCTATCCATTCATCCAGCCATCTCTCTATCCAACTATCCATCTATCCATCATCCAGCCATCTCTCTATCCAACTATCCATCTATCCATCCATTCATCCAGCCATCTCTCTATCCAACTATCCAACTATCCATCTATCCATGCATTCATCCAGCCATCTCTCTATCCAACTATCCATTCATGTAACCATCTCTCTATTCAGCTATCCATCCCTCAGTCACCACCAGTCCAGTTACAAGTTATCCATATGTTACACCCACCACCTCTGCTATGTTTAACTACCCACCGTACCGCACGCATATCAATGCATCCAAGAGATGGTGTGTTCGTGTCGTGTACACACGAGTCCACCTGTGACATTTCCTGATAATTGAAAAATGCTGCTGTTTTAATGAATGTTGACGATACGATCGTTCACTAAATTCAGTTGCTGTAGCGGGTAATTGAAACATTGGGAGCCCATTCGTTTTAGCGATACGATCCTTCAGTGATTAAGGCTGTTTTACAAGGAAATCATCACTGATTGTTGTTCTTCTTCTTCTGCGAGAGGCAAGATGTTTCATCCATTCAGGTCAGAAATTAGTACTTTGCCGAGATACTTTCTTCACCCGGACTTGCTGCAGGAGCTACTGAGTTATGTGCTCTGTGCACACCGTGAGCTGTGCGTTTCATCCGTTTTGATCGTGTTTCGATATTCCGATTGCTTACGATGAATGATGATATCGTATGATGGGGAACAGATAGTTGTGTTCACTTTCTGTGCAGTTTCGCCTTATGTCTTTCGCGCGTGCTGAGACTGCTATGACGGGGACTACAGCTACCTTTCTTTGTTTGTGAGATGAGATAGTAATTCGGATGATTCCACTATCACAGGCGCTTGAGTAATTATGGATTTCAGTTCGTTTGCAGTGATACCGGGGCCTTCCATAACCATACTCCTTCATTGAGTAATTATGGATTTCAGTTCGTTTGCAGTGATACCGGGGCCTTCCATAACCATACTCCTTCATTGAGTAATTATGGATTTCAGTTCGTTTGCAGTGATACCGGGGCCTTCCATAACCATACTCCTTCATTGAGTAATTATGGATTTCAGTTCGTTTGCAGTGATACCGGGGCCTTCCATAACCATACTCCTTCATTGAGTAATTATGGATTTCAGTTCGTTTGCAGTGATACCGGGGCCTTCCATAACCATACTCCTTCATTGAGTAATTATGGATTTCAGTTCGTTTGCAGTGATACCGGGCCTTCCATAACCATACTCCTTCATTGAGTAATTATGGATTTCAGTTCGTTTGCAGTGATACCGGGGCCTTCCATAACCATACTCCTTCATTGAGTAATTATGGATTTCAGTTCGTTTGCAGTGATACCGGGGCCTTCCATAACCATACTCCTTCATTGAGTAATTATGGATTTCAGTTCGTTTGCAGTGATACCGGGGCCTTCCATAACCATACTCCTTCATTGAGTAATTATGGATTTCAGTTCGTTTGCAGTGATACCGGGGCCTTCCATAACCATACTCCTTCATTGAGTAATTATGGATTTCAGTTCGTTTGCAGTGATACCGGGGCCTTCCATAACCATACTCCTTCATTGAGTAATTATGGATTTCAGTTCGTTTGCAGTGATACCGGGCCTTCCATAACCATACTCCTTCATTGAGTAATGCAGGTATCATCTTTGGGAGATGTAAGACAACTCATTCATCCATTTGTATTTCCATCTCTAGTAATATGTGCTGATGATACCAGACTAATGGCAGACAATCCAGAAGACCTTCAGTAATATGTGCTGATGATACCAGACTAATGGCAGACAATCCAGAAGACCTTCAGTAATATGTGCTGATGATACCAGACTAATGGCAGACAATCCAGAAGACCTTCAGTAATATGTGCTGATGATACCAGACTAATGGCAGACAATCCAGAAGACCTTCAGTAATATGTGCTGATGATACCAGACTAATGGCAGACATCCAGAAGACCTTCAGTAATATGTGCTGATGATACCAGACTAATGGCAGACAATCCAGAAGACCTTCAGTAATATGTGCTGATGATACCAGACTAATGGCAGACAATCCAGAAGACCTTCAGTAATATGTGCTGATGATACCAGACTAATGGCAGACAATCCAGAAGACCTTCAGTAATATGTGCTGATGATACCAGACTAATGGCAGACAATCCAGAAGACCTTCAGTAATATGTGCTGATGATACCAGACTAATGGCAGACAATCCAGAAGACCTTCAGTAATATGTGCTGATGATACCAGACTAATGGCAGACAATCCAGAAGACCTTCAGTAATATGTGCTGATGATACCAGACTAATGGCAGACAATCCAGAAGACCTTCAGTAATATGTGCTGATGATACCAGACTAATGGCAGACAATCCAGAAGACCTTCAGTAATATGTGCTGATGATACCAGACTAATGGCAGACAATCCAGAAGACCTTCAGTAATATGTGCTGATGATACCAGACTAATGGCAGACAATCCAGAAGACCTTCAGTAATATGTGCTGATGATACCAGACTATGGCAGACAATCAGAAGACCTTCAGTAATATGTGCTGATGATACCAGACTAATGGCAGACAATCCAGAAGACCTTCAGTAATATGTGCTGATGATACCAACTAATGGCAGACAATCAGAAGACCTTCAGTAATATGTGCTGATGATACCAGACTAATGGCAGACAATCCAGAAGACCTTCAGTAATATGTGCTGATGATACCAGACTAATGGCAGACAATCCAGAAGACCTTCAGTAATATGTGCTGATGATACCAGACTAATGCAGACAATCCAGAAGACCTTCAGTAATATGTGCTGATGATACCAGACTAATGGCAGACAATCCAGAAGACCTTCAGTAATATGTGCTGATGATACCAGACTAATGGCAGACAATCCAGAAGACCTTCAGTAATATGTGCTGATGATACCAGACTAATGGCAGACAATCCAGAAGACCTTCAGTATATGTGCTGATGATACCAGACTAATGGGCAACAATCCAGAAGACCTTCAGTAATATGTGCTGATGATACCAGACTAATGGCAGACAATCCAGAAGACCTTCAGTAATATGTGCTGATGATACCAGACTAATGGCAGACAATCCAGAAGACCTTCAGTAATATGTGCTGATGATACCAGACTAATGGCAGACAATCCAGAAGACCTTCAGTAATATGTGCTGATGATACCAGACTAATGGCAGACAATCCAGAAGACCTTCAGTATATGTGCTGATGATACCAGACTAATGGCAGACAATCCAGAAGACCTTCAGTAATATGTGCTGATGATACCAGACTAATGGCAGACAATCCAGAAGACCTCAGTAATATGTGCTGATGATACCAGACTAATGGCAGACAATCCAGAAGACCTTCAGTAATATGTGCTGATGATACCAGACTAATGCAGACAATCCAGAAGACCTTCAGTAATATGTGCTGATGATACCAGACTAATGGCAGACAATCCAGAAGACCTTCAGTAATATGTGCTGATGATACCAGACTAATGGCAGACAATCCAGAAGACCTTCAGTAATATGTGCTGATGATACCAGACTAATGGCAGACAATCCAGAAGACCTTCAGTAATATGTGCTGATGATACCAGACTAATGGCAGACAATCCAGAAGACCTTCAGTAATATGTGCTGATGATACCAGACTAATGGCAGACAATCCAGAAGACCTTCAGTAATATGTGCTGATGATACCAGACTAATGGCAGACAATCCAGAAGACCTTCAGTAATATGTGCTGATGATACCAGACTAATGGCAGACAATCCAGAAGACCTTCAGTAATATGTGCTGATGATACCAGACTAATGGCAGACAATCCAGAAGACCTTCAGTGCTGATGATACCAGACTAATGGCAGACAATCCATAGACCTTCAGTAATATGGTGCAGATGATACCAGACTAATGGCAGACAATCCAGAAGACCTTCAGTAATATGTGCTGATGATACCAGACTAATGGCAGACAATCCAGAACCTTCAGTAATATGTGCTGATGATACCAGACTAATGGCAGACAATCCAGAAGACCTTCAGTAATATGTGCTGATGATACCAGACTAATGGCAGACAATCCAGAAGACCTTCAGTAATATGTGCTGATGATACCAGACTAATGGCAGACAATCCAGAAGACCTTCAGTAATATGTGCTGATGATACCAGACTAATGGCAGACAATCCAGAAGACCTTCAGTAATATGTGCTGATGATACCAGACTAATGGCAGACAATCCAGAAGACCTTCAGCAACATGTGAATGATACCAGACTAATGGCAGACAATCCAGAAGACCTTCAGCAACATGTGAATGATACCAGACTAATGGCAGACAATCCAGAAGACCTTCAGTAATATGTGCTCATGATACCAGACTAATGGCAGACAATCCAGAAGACCTTCAGTATATGTGCTGATGATACCAGACTAATGGCAGACAATCCAGAAGACCTTCAGCAACATGTGAATGATACCAGACTAATGGCAGACAATCCAGAAGACCTTCAGCAACATGTGAATGATACCAGACTAATGGCAGACAATCCAGAAGACCTTCAGTAATATGTGCTGATGATACCAGACTAATGGCAGACAATCCAGAGACCTTCAGTAATATGTGCTGATGATACCAGACTAATGGCAGACAATCCAGAAGACCTTCAGTAATATGTGCTGATGATACCAGACTAATGGCAGACAATCCAGAAGACCTTCAGTAATATGTGCTGATGATACCAGACTAATGGCAGACAATCCAGAAGACCTTCAGTAATATGTGCTGATGATACCAGACTAATGGCAGACAATCCAGAAGACCTTCAGTATATGTGCTGATGATACCAGACTAATGGCAGACAATCCAGAAGACCTTCAGTAATATGTGCTGATGATACCAGACTAATGGCAGACAATCCAGAAGACCTTCAGTAATATGTGCTGATGATACCAGACTAATGGCAGACAATCCAGAAGACCTTCAGTAATATGTGCTGATGATACCAGACTAATGGCAGACAATCCAGAAGACCTTCAGTAATATGTGCTGATGATACCAGACTAATGGCAGACAATCCAGAAGACCTTCAGTAATATGTGCTGATGATACCAGACTAATGGCAGACAATCCAGAAGACCTTCAGTAATATGTGCTGATGATACCAGACTAATGGCAGACAATCCAGAAGACCTTCAGCAACATGTGAATGATACCAGACTAATGGCAGACAATCCAGAAGACCTTCAGCAACATGTGAATGATACCAGACTAATGGCAGAAAATCCAGAAGACCTTCAGCAACATGTGAATAAAACAAACAAGACAAGCAAAGAAAATCGATCAGATTTCAGATATTAAAAAGAGTAAACATAACTACTAAGATAAACACAATTCAAACATGGCAAATTGGGGTTTTTTTAGGGGGATAGTAAAAGACACATCAGCCTACTAAAAGTAATCTTAGACAGGAAGTTACAAGGTAACAGAGGCAGACCAAGAGTAACGCGGACAGATATCATGAAAAGGTGGACGGATGAACATATGACAACGTGCAAAATCAAATCAAGAGACAGAGTAAAATGGTGTTCCATGGTAGCCAACCTTCGATGTAGAGACGGCAACCAATGAGTGAATGACACTCCCTGGTAGCCAACCTTCGATGTAGAGACGGCACCCAATGAATGAATGACACTCCCTGGTAGCCAACCTTCGATGTAGAGACGGCACCCAATGAATGAATGACGCTCCATGGTAGCCAACCTTCGATGTAGAGACGGCACCCAATGAATGAATGACGCTCCATGGTAGCCAACCTTCGATGTAGAGACGGCACCCAATGAATGAATGACACTCCATGGTAGCCAACCTTCGATGTAGAGACGGCACCCAATGAATGACGCTCCATGGTAGCCAACCTTCGATGTAGAGACGACAACCAATGAATGAATGACACTCCATGGTAGCCAACCTTCGATGTAGAGACGGCACCCAATGAATGAATGACACTCCCTGGTAGCCAACCTTCGATGTAGAGACGGCAACCAATGAATGAATGACACTCCATGGTAGCCAACCTTCGATGTAGAGACGGCACCCAATGAATGACGCTCCATGGTAGCCAACCTTCGATGTAGAGACGGCACCCAATGAATGAATGACGCTCCATGGTAGCCAACCTTCGATGTAGAGACGGCACCCAATGAATGAATGACACTCCCTGGTAGCCAACCTTCGATGTAGAGACGGCACCCAATGAATGAATGACACTCCCTGGTAGCCAACCTTCGATGTAGAGACGACAACCAATGAATGAATGACACTCCATGGTAGCCAACCTTCGATGTAGAGACGGCACCCAATGAATGAATGACACTCCATGGTAGCCAACCTTCGATGTAGAGACGACAACCAATGAATGAATGACACTCCATGTAGCCAACCTTCGATGTAGAGACGGCAACCAATGAATGAATGACACTCCATGGTAGCCAACCTTCGATGTAGAGACGGCAACCAATGAATGAATGACGCTCCATGGTAGCCAACCTTCGATGTAGAGACGACAACCAATAAATGAATGACGCTCCATGGTAGCCAACCTTCGATGTAGAGACGACAATCAATGAATGAATGACGCTCCATGGTAGCCAACCTTCGATGTAGAGACGACAACCAATGAGTGAATGACACTCCCTGGTAGCCAACCTTCGATGTAGAGACGACAACCAATGAATGAATGACGCTCCATGTAGCCAACCTTCGATGTAGAGACGGCAACCAACGAATGAATGACGCTCCATGGTAGCCAACCTTCGATGTAGAGACGGCAACCAATGAATGAATGACACTCCATGGTAGCCAACCTTCGATGTAGAGACGACAACCAATGAATGAATGACACTCCATGGTAGCCAACCTTCGATGTAGAGACGGCAACCACTGAATGAATGACACTCCATGGTAGCCAACCTTCGATGTAGAGACGGCAACCAATGAATGAATGAAGCTCCATGGTAGCCAACCTTCGATGTAGAGACGGCACCCAATGAATGAATGACACTCCCTGGTAGCCAACCTTCGATGTAGAGACGGCAACCAATGAATGAATGACACTCCATGGTAGCCAACCTTCGATGTAGAGACGGCACCCAATGAATGACGCTCCATGGTAGCCAACCTTCGATGTAGAGACGGCACCCAATGAATGAATGACGCTCCATGGTAGCCAACCTTCGATGTAGAGACGGCACCCAATGAATGAATGACACTCCCTGGTAGCCAACCTTCGATGTAGAGACGGCACCCAATGAATGAATGACACTCCATGGTAGCCACCTTCGATGTAGAGACGACAACCAATGAATGAATGACACTCCATGTAGCCAACCTTCGATGTAGAGACGGCAACCAATGAATGAATGACACTCCATGGTAGCCAACCTTCGATGTAGAGACGGCAACCAATGAATGAATGACGCTCCATGGTAGCCAACCTTCGATGTAGAGACGACAACCAATAAATGAATGACGCTCCATGGTAGCCAACCTTCGATGTAGAGACGACAATCAATGAATGAATGACGCTCCATGGTAGCCAACCTTCGATGTAGAGACGACAACCAATGAGTGAATGACACTCCCTGGTAGCCAACCTTCGATGTAGAGACGACAACCAATGAATGAATGACGCTCCATGGTAGCCAACCTTCGATGTAGAGACGGCAACCAACGAATGAATGACACTCCATGGTAGCCAACCTTCGATGTAGAGACGACAACCAATGAATGAATGACGCTCCATGTAGCCAACCTTCGATGTAGAGACGGCAACCAACGAATGAATGACGCTCCATGGTAGCCAACCTTCGATGTAGAGACGGCAACCAATGAATGAATGACACTCCATGGTAGCCAACCTTCGATGTAGAGACGACAACCAATGAATGAATGACACTCCATGGTAGCCAACCTTCGATGTAGAGACGGCAACCACTGAATGAATGACACTCCATGGTAGCCAACCTTCGATGTAGAGACGGCAACCAATGAATGAATGAAGCTCCATGGTAGCCAACCTTCGATGTAGAGACGGCAACCAATGAATGAATGACGCTCCATGGTAGCCAACCTTCGATGTAGAGACGACAACCAATGAATGAATGACGCTCCATGGTAGCCAACCTTCGATGTAGAGACGGCAACCAACGAATGAATGACACTCCATGGTAGCCAACCTTCGATGTAGAGACGACAACCAATGAATGAATGACACTCCATGGTAGCCAACCTTCGATGTAGAGACGGCAACCAACGAATGAATGACACTCAATGGTAGCCAACCTTCGATGTAGAGACGGCAACCAACGAATGAATGACACTCCATGGTAGCCAACCTTCGATGTAGAGACGACAACCAATGAATGAATGACACTCCATGGTAGCCAACCTTCGATGTAGAGACGGCACCCATTGAATGAATGACACTCCATGTAGCCAACCTTCGATGTAGAGACGACAACCAATGAATGAATGATGCTCCATGGTAGCCAACCTTCGATGTAGAGACGACAACCAATGAATGAATGACACTCCATGGTAGACAACCTTCGATGTAGAGACGACAACCAATGAATGAATGACACTCCATGTAGCCAACCTTCGATGTAGAGACGACAACCAATGAATGAATGACACTCCATGGTAGCCAACCTTCGATGTAGAGACGGCAACCAATGAATGAATGACACTCCATGGTAGCCAACCTTCGATGTAGAGACGGCACCCAATGAATGAATGACACTCCATGTAGCCAACCTTCGATGTAGAGACGGCACCCATTGAATGAATGACACTCCATGTAGCCAACCTTCGATGTAGAGACGACAACCAATGAATGAATGACGCTCCATGGTAGCCAACCTTCGATGTAGAGACGACAACCAATGAATGAATGACACTCCATGGTAGCCAACCTTCGATGTAGAGACGTCACCCAATGAATGAATGACACTCCATGTAGCCAACCTTCGATGTAGAGACGACAACCAATGAATGAATGACACTCCATGTAGCCAACCTTCGATGTAGAGACGGCAACCAATGAATGAATGACACTCCATGGTAGCCAACCTTCGATGTAGAGACGGCACCCAATGAATGAATGACACTCCATGTAGCCAACCTTCGATGTAGAGACGGCACCCAATGAATGAATGACACTCCATGTTTTAACCTTCGATGTAGAGACGGCAACCAATGAATGAATAACACTCCATGTAGCCAACCTTCGATGTAGAGACGGCAACCAATGAATGAATGACGCTCGATGGTAGCCAACCTTCGATGTAGAGACGGCACCCAATGAATGAATGACACTCCATGTAGCCAACCTTCGAGACGGCAACCAATGAATGAATGACGCTCGATGGTAGCCAACCTTCGAGACGGCAACCAATGAATGAATGACACTCCATGTAGCCAACCTTCGAGACGGCAACCAATGAATGAATGACGCTCCATGTAGCCAACCTTCGCGACGGCAACCAATGAATGAATGACACTCCATGTAGCCAACCTTCGAGACGGCAACCAATGAATGAATGACACTCCATGTAGCCAACCTTCGAGACGACAACCAATTCATTCCCATCATGCCGAAGACGACACATCAAAGCGGAAGTCATAATTCTTCACGAATGACGATTCGCTGCTAGTTTTGGAAACTCTTGTAGTTGTAGCTACAGTAATATAGCTACAGTAATATAGCTACAGTAGTATAGGTACAGTAATATAGCTACAGTAATTTAGCTACAGTAATATAGCTACAGTAATATAGCTACAGTAATATAGCTACAGTAATATAGCTACAGTAATATAGCTACAGTAATATAGCTACAGTAATATAGCTACAGTAATATAGCTATAGCTATAGTAATTGGAAGGCCTCGGTCACTGCAAGCGAAATAAAATCCATAATTGCTCAAACGCCCATGCCAGTGGAATCATCCGAATTAACATCTATTCAGTTATTAGCCGGTCATCATCATTGCACTCCGAACACGCCCATAGGTGCTCAGATCCCCTCCCAGTTATTGAGTTATTAGCTGGTCATCATCATTGCACTCCCAACATGTCCATAGGTGCTCAGATCCCCTCCCCAGTTATTGAGTTATTAGCCGGTCATCATCATTGCACTCCGAACACGCCCATAGGTGCTCAGATCCCCTCCCCAGTTATTGAGTTATTAGCTGGTCATCATCATTGCACTCCCAACATGTCCATAGGTGCTCAGATCCCCTCCACAGCTAGTCCCGCAGTGTCCAGCGACTGACGACTCCAGTTCTGTGTTGGTTGATAAGTCTTCTTACACGGCCACTAAGTTTCTCGTTTCTGGCTGTGCCCATCTTAACTCCCATCTCTTACATCCGAATGAGTGACGTGGATTTGTGGTGGTCGAAGTCATGTGCTCTTCCCACATCTCTGAGGGCATTGATGATGTCCGCCCGATCCATTGGTTCATGAATTAGTTAATTAATATCTAATTTCATTGAAGGATCCAAACAAAGAAAGGCAGCTGCAGTCCCCATCATAGCCGCTACAGCACACGGCAAACGACATAAGACGTAGCCACGCCGAAAGTGAATGTAATTATCTGTCCCTCGGTATACGATATCATCATTCATCGTAAGCAATCAGAATATCAAAACATGGCCCGGGTGAAAAACACAGCTCACGGTGTGCACAGAGCACTAAACTCAGTAGCTCCTGCAACAATCCAGACTTGGAATGTGAGGAAACAACAACAAGGAACACTTCTCAAATAGAGCCTGACAAGAGCCTTGCCACAGTATTTCCCAAAATGCATCGGTAAATTCCCTTGACATGTTCGCTCCGTTCACCTCCTACTCGACTGCACAGGGGACGATTCCACATCTCCTTAGTCGCCTCTTATGACCTGAGTGGCAGGTAACAGTGGCTATTGGTTACTTCCTTCTGGGGGTATGGTCGCCACACGTGGTAAGTTGAGATCAAAGACAGCGGTACTGTTTATCGGACTTCTCTACCCTCTGCCTACCTTCTATGTTAGAAAAATGTGTCAGACAATATGTAAGGTGATTATCACCAACATATATTACCAACTCCATCTATCGTATAACTCTATAACATCACCAACATATATTACCAACTCCATCTATCGTACAACTCTATTACATCACCAACATATATTACTAACTCCATCTATCGTACAACTCTATTACATCACTAACATATATTACTAACTCCATCTATCGTATAACTCTATTACATCACTAACATATATTACTAACTCCATCTATCGTACAACTCTGTTACATCACCAACATATATTACTAACTCCATCTATCGTATAACTCTATTCTACGTACCATTTACCCGTCCCCCTATTTATCTCTCTCTCTCTCTCTCTCTCTCCCTAAATTACTCCTGTCTTAAGCCAACCGCCCGAGTCCTACCAACTATTCTCAAGCGTCTCGCTCCCTCAGGCAAATGTATCTCCTTCTAACATCCACCTCCACTGACATGTCTTCGAGTCCAGAAAGACAGCACCTAATCGTCACTTCCACTGATATGGTTGGGGGCTGAGTAAGACGGTACCTTAACTTCCATTAATCTAGCATTCCTTCTAGTGTCGGAGAAGATAAGTTCACTTCTATTTCTGCTATTTATAAGTTACACACCCACAAACATCCTCTACTTGTCCAATGTTTCTGTAATAACATGACAATGAGAGAGCGAGAACTGTCGAGCCAGGTATTGGAAGCATGTCGTTTCTAGCACAAACTAAAGAAGACAACATTCTCACGGTCTGTTCAAATGTAGACGAAGCGTAACTCGATCCTTATTATGGAAGCCTTGACTGTCGGAGACCAGGAACATCGCTTCGATCCATTTGTCGAAGGGAGAAATTAAGCGGAACCTTTGTGTACGTACTTTTTACCTCCATTGATAGTTTCTCTGAAGAGCACATTTCACATGTTTACTTCGGGAGCCTGTAGTTTCAATCTTATTCATCTTCTTGCCTTCGTTTTCATTATTTTCGCATTTTTTATTCTACAATTTAATTTGAATGTAAAACTTTTTTCGTTTCCAGAAAAATGCTGTTTCTTCACGTTTCAGAAAAGAGAATGACTTTGTTGTTGTCGCTGAGTTCGTTCTTGTCTGTTCTTGGTGTATTAGTTCTCCTAGTTCTTTGTTCTACACGGCCCATTTCAGCAGAGCCGGTTTGATCACTTTGTACAAGGAAAGCTAACGTGTTCCAGGTGGGCCAGTAAGTGCTTGGGATAGAGCATTATTCTCGAAATCATTAAAATTAATCCCATATTATGGTAATAATCTGAGTAAATCTTATATTATGGTATTTCTTTAAATTAGTTCCCTCTTTTGATAATAAACTGAGTTATTCTCATGTTCGTTAATCCTCAGATTTAATCCCATGTTATGGTAATCATCGGAGTTAATCCCATATTATGGTAATCCTCATAATGAATCCCATAAAATGCAGTCCTTAGAGTTAATCCCATATTGTGGTAATCCTAAGATTAAATATCATACTGTGGTAATCCTCAGAGCTAACCCCATATTATGGTAATCCTCAGAGCTAATCCCATGTTATGGTAATCCTCAGATTAAATATCGTACTGTGGTAATCCTCAGAGCTAACCCCATATTATGGTAATCCTCAGAGCTAAACCCATATTATGGTAATCATCAGAGCTAGCCCCATACTATGGTAATCCTCAGAGCTAATCCCATATTATGGTAATCCTCAGAGCTAATCCATATTATGATAATCCTCAGAGCTAATCCCACTTAGTCATTGTCCTGAGACATGTTTTAGGAATAAAATAATTAAAATACCCACGACAGCGGCATGCAGCCTACTCTCCACATTCTTCAGCTTCAACACATGTTGCCAAATTTATACTCCGTATCTGATTAGACTAGGTACCGGATCCTATCTACTAAAATGTGAAGATCACTGCTCACACAAGAAAGCCTTATCGCTTGGAAATCTCGTCAGAACCGAGCAATCTCTACAAATGAGGCAAACTCTGTCAACCGAGAGAAAACAGTTTAAAGTAAGATTACTCATACCATTGAATAGACGAAACAAACCGGTGTTCTCAAATTACCCTTCGTGGGTGGGCCGTGCTGGTACAATGGGGTCCCTGCACTGTTCTGACATCTCCCTGTGTTGTTGAGAGGGAGATGGCAAAGATAATGAGGATGGTTGGAGTACATCCATGATTGTCTTACCTCAAGTACACAGTTCTACTAAAATAGCGTCGATAAACTGTTTGCGATTTTGTTGACATGACCAGACTTGATGAAAGGTGTCGATTAGCGCTTAGGAGCTTAGCTCGATTCAAACGAATTGAACTCTTTCATATAACTTAAACTCATTTAAAATGACTGATATCATTTAATCCGAGCCACTGCACAGTTCTACAGGACTGAACCCATCTCATCCATCTCCTTGACTCTACAACTGGACATGACTGAACCCATCTCATCCATCTCCTTGACTCTACAACTGGACATGACTGAACCCATCTCATCCATCTCCTTGACTCTACAACTGGACATGACAGAACCCATCTCATCCATCTCCTTGACTCTACAACTGGACATGACTGAACCCATCTCATCCATCTCCTTGACTCTACAACTGGACATGACTGAACCCATCTCATCCATCTCCTTGACTCTACAACTGGACATGACAGAACCCATCTCATCCATCTCCTTGACTCTACAACTGGACATGACAGAACCCATCTCATCCATCTCCTTGACTCTACAACTGGACATGACTGAACCCATCTCATCCATTCATTGACTCCACAACTAGACATGACTGAACCCATCTCATCCATCTCCTTGACTCCACAACTGGACATGAGTGAACCCGTCTCATTGATTCTAGGACTGAGCTCAACAAGAGAACGTGTCTGTGGCCTAGACTGGAGAGATGTAGACAAGATATTCAGAAATAGGGATGGAGAGACCGTGTCTGTGGCCTAGACTGGGGGGAAGTAGGCAAGTTATCCAGGAATAGGGATGGAGAGACCGTGTCTGTGGCCTAGACTGGAGGGAAGTAGCAAGTTATCCAGAAATAGGGATGGAGAGACCGTGTCTGTGGCCTAGACTGGAGGGAAGTAGGCAAGTTATCCAGGAATAGGGATGGAGAGACCGTGTCTGTGGCCTAGACTGGAGGGAAGTAGGCAAGTTATCCAGGAATAGGGATGGAGAGACCGTGTCTGTGGCCTAGACTGGAGGGAAGTAGGCAAGTTATCCAGGAATAGGGATGGAGAGACCGTGTCTGTGGCCTAGACTGGAGGGAAGTAGACAAGTTATCCAGGAATAGGGATGGAGAGACCGTGTCTGTGGCCTAGACTGGAGGGAAGTAGGCAAGTTATCCAGGAATAGGGATGGAGAGACCGTGTCTGTGGCCTAGACGGAGGGAAGTAGGCAAGTTATCCAGGAATAGGGATGGAGAGACCGTGTCTGTGGCCTAGACTGGAGGGAAGTAGGCAAGTTATCCAGGAATAGGGATGGAGAGACCGTGTCTGTGGCCTAGACTGGAGGGAAGTAGACAAGATATCCAGGAATAGGGATGGAGAGACCGTGTCTGTGGCCTAGACTGGAGGGAAGTAGACAAGTTATCCAGGAATAGGGATGGAGAGACCGTGTCTGTGGCCTAGACTGGAGGGAAGTAGACAAGTTATCCAGGAATAGGGATGGAGAGACCGTGTCTGTGGCCTAGACTGGAGAGAAGTAGACAAGTTATCCAGGAATAGGGATGGAGAGACCGTGTCTGTGGCCTAGACTGGAGAGAAGTAGACAAGTTATCCAGGAATAGGGATGGAGAGACCGTGTCTGTGGCCTAGACTGGAGAGAAGTAGACAAGATATCCAGGAATGGATGGAGAGACCTTGCTTGCTTTTTTACGGACTTCCACGTCAATCTTTTGTTATGGTTTTTTTTGTGTGTGTTGTTTAAAATATTTGGTATATTCTTGCAAGATTAATTTGCTGGGATGTACAAACATGAAAGGAATAAACGTCAAGTGGAGGAATAATGCGCTGTATGAGGACATCAATCATGGACAACTTGACACAATTAATAACTTTAGGGTGAAGCTGTAAGATGAAATGGGCAACAGACAACCCCTGCATCTGTTCAAGTAAATAAATAATAACAATATAATAACGATAACAATAAAAACAATAATAATAAAAATAGGACACTCCTAATACAGAATTTACAGATACAGCTCATCGTGTGTCATGATGTTGTCCTTACCCCTTCATATACAAGAACTGACCATGTGACCAGCTCATCGTGTGTCATGATGTTGTCCTTACTCCTTCATAATAAACAAAAGACAATGTGCCGCATGATCACATGACCTAAACGCTGAGGAAGAAGCAGATTAAGACTGCAACTTAATAAAGTAACCTGGCTAAAACCTGGTGTGTACGACCCGCTGCAACAGATCATGCAGTACGTGCTCTTTTGTACCACAGGCCCACATAATCATGTTCCGAATTGCCTTTTTGATATCCAGGAAGACTTTACGTGCATCTCCAGGAATCTGATGTATTGCATGTAGTAGCTCCGACATAAATATTGGTTAAATAGGTCGACACCTATGCGATAGAATCGGTGAATATGTATATAACATGAGCACATGCTTCCTCTCTCCTGTCTCCTCCCATTTCAGATTGCCGGGACATAATTCCTCTGACGACTTCCATGTTACTGACATCATCTCTTGTTCCTCTGATGACTTCCATGTTACTGACATCATCTCTTGTTCCTCTGATGACTTCCATGTTACTGACATCATCTCTTGTTCCCCTGATGACTTCCATGTTACTGACATCATCTCTTGTTTCTCTGATGACTTCCATGTTACTGACATCATCTCTTGTTCCCCTGATGACTTCCATGTTACTGACATCATCTCTTGTTCCCCTGATGACTTCCATGTTACTGACATCATTTCTTGTTCCTCTGATAACTTCCATGTTACTGACATCATCTCTTGTTCCTCTGATGACTTCCATGTTACTGACATCATCTCTTGTTTCTCTGATGACTTCCGTGTTACTGACATCATCTCTGGTTCCTCTGACGACTTCCATGTTACTGACATCATCTCTTGTTCCTCTAATGCCCGTAGCCGGTTTGTGTTGGAGAACCGACTCATAGCCCGCTTTGTTACTCTCCAACTAAGAGGATTAAACAATGTTCACTAATTCTTTAATCTCTTACCTCCTCACCTTTCATTTCTATTGTCCTTTCCCTTTCTATTCCTGTGTTAAATTTATTACATTTTTTTGCTTTTCTTCCCCCCCCCTCTTGTCACTCCTATCTTCTCTCTCTCCCTCTCTCTCTCTCCGTCTTTCTCTAATTTCATCCTACCCTGTATGACACGTCAATTATGTTCATGAGACCACTAATTTGTCCATGTTTGGCTCCTATTAGTCCCACTAAATCCAAACTGCCATATTGCCTGCTAATAATGCACCCAACATCTACATAAATCCTGGCCAACTTTCTGTCCCCTGTTAGTTCCGTGTTTGCTGTTCGGGCTTGATTGTAAGAATTTGTTTGTTACACCTGATGAAGGCTTTTCCGAAACGTTGTAGCTTGTCTTCACTTTCTGTTAGTTTATATGTCCCATACCATTTTATATTTATGTTACATGTTCCATGCAGCTCTACTTGCGTCTCCGCATATTTTATGTTTGTGATGGTCTCCATACAAACAGAAGAAGTTAGCGACACATAATACTAGATAGATTAACGGTCTAGCGGGGAAACATTCATAGAAGCGTCACAAGAAGGGGAAACTCACCACGTCTGAGGGCACGGCTCCTAATGATAATAATGTTTTGTCAGGTCCCTTCGTCTTCTTGTGAAAGTTTGTCAATATTTTCCTCAAATCCTTTGTTTTCAACAAATATTTGCTCACGTGGTGAAATCGTTAAGCGAAATATCGTTAAAAGGGCCACCATCCTGTAGCAGACTTCCCTACATCCCTGGGAAATAGCTTTAGGGGTGATGTAAGGGTAAACAAAACGTTTGGAAGCGCTGTTTGACAGCACACGGCAGTTAGCGCTCTGAGATGTGATGGAGGAGGGAAATACGAGCATCTGGTTCGTTCTAGAAATGCAAGAAATGGCGCCTCTAATCTCTTTGTTGGCAGAAGGCAGCAGATTCCTTAACTGTGGTCTACCTTATCTGTTACGTAAATAGTTTACAAACTGTAACAAATAAAGAGTCAAGCAAATAAATAAAAACACGCGGCAGTAAACAAACACAAAATTACAATAAAAATAAATTCTCGTGCGGATATACCTGTGAAAGATTTACTGTGCTCGTTTCGCTTTCTAGCGGAGAGCAAAGATCGAGACAGTTGTCGAGTTCTCTTTCGGAGCCAAGAGACATTTATTATGGCAGACTCTCGCACCAATGCTTCCAAAACGTTCCAAAAATATGTTTCCGTAACAAGAGGATAACATTCTCTTTTTTTTTCTTTACTTCTTTTACTTCCTCTTCTTACTTTCTCTTTTTATCTCTTCGTTCTTCTTTTCACAGCAGTTATCTAATGCTCAAGAGATTAAACAGAGCGGTGTGTGAGCGACATCGGTAGAACCTTCATGGTGGACATGCTAATTGTGTCTCTATAGGAAAGACTTCCCGGAATGGGCACGTTCGGCTCGGTCTGGATGTGGGTGGAGGATAGGGGAGGTGATGGAGATGGTGGAGGACAGGGAGGTGATGGAGATGGTGGAGGTGGTGGAGTATGTTTGTCAGCAGTGCCACAACAACCCCAGGATTTGCAAGGTGAGGGTGGAGTGAAGAAGGTAAGATGGAATGGAGAGCAGGCACACAAGTAGGAGGGAGGAAGGAAGGAAGGAAGGAAGGAAGGAAGGAAGGAAGGAAGGAAGGAAGGAAGGAAGGAAGGAAGGAAGGAAGGAAGGAAGGAAGGAAGGAAGGAAAAGGAAGGAAGGAAGGAAGGAAGGAAGGAAGGAAGGAAGGAAGGAAGGAAGGAAGGAAGGACGGAAGGAAGGAATCTATTTCTGCTGTATTATTCACACCATGGAAGAGCCTGATGTAGTGATACTAAATGTCAGCGCAATACACGCTGAGTTGTCTGTACCCACACGCTGAGTTCCCTGTACCTACACGCTGAGTTCCCTGTACCTACACGCTGAGTTCCCTGTACCTACACACTGAGTTCCCTGTACCTACACGCTGAGTTCCCTGTACCTACACACTGAGTTCCCTGTACTACACGCTATATTAGTCTTGAATTCATTCTATTGTAGATGAGATCGTTGGTTGCATGACCATTTCTCTTATCTCTATATTAGTCTTGAATTCATTCCATTGTAGATGAGATCGTTGGTTGCATGACCATTTCTCTTATCTCTATATTAGTCTTGAATTCATTCCATTGTAGATGAGATCGTTGGTTACATGACCATTTCTCTTATCTCTATATTAGTCTTGAATTCATTCCATTGAACACAGAGTGTCTTATTAAGGCATTACCATCTAATAAGAATGTATAACATTAATCATTACAACAACAACAGCAACAACAACAACTAGAGACAATAAAATCAATGCTCGCACTGTCAGCAACTTCAACAACAACCAAACATGACGTGACCAAGACCCTACCTGACTGTACATTTGTTGACTGTCAGCGGCTGGTGTTATCTGATTGTCCCCGAGGTTAATGTATTCATCAAGATGTTCCGCTCATTTGCATGTCAGCACAGTGAGATAACTCGCGTCTCAGACCTGTCTCCAGGCAACAGGGGAGATTACCAATTGTCTTCATAGTTACTTCCGCCCAGAAATTTCCGGTATTGGCATGCACTTTGACCCAAATATGCAAATTCTTAAGTCGAAGTCACGTGACTTACATTGCGAATATAAAAAAGAGGGGACGAGAATGGTGCGCTATTTCCAGTGCGAAATATGACATCATATGGGACAAGTAAATAAGATTTCCTGTGCTAAAGATTGAGTTTTCTGTTTGAGAACAGAGACTGGCAACACAGCATGCCCCAGTAGAAACAGAAACAAGACGTTGACGTCAATTCAGCACTTTTTTCGGTATTACAGTTGATTGGTTCATGCGAGAACCAGTAGAAGATGGACACGTAGGCATTACGTGGTCAGATAATAAACCCCGAGAAGATCATTCTCAATGCTGTCGACTTGTCACTTGGGAGCTCTACACGGTCGCTGATAGTCAAGGCAAGATGGAACGACTCCACAACAAATCTGGCCAAATAGGCCTCCAGATCAACTCGAACAAACAGAAAGTCCCGGACATTACCAGGAAAGCTTCAGATATAACAATTAGCATCGACATTTTACACAAATATACAAATTGTACCTTACCTAGGTAGCAAAATGTCCAGAGATGGTGACATAACATCCAAAAATATCACACGCCTCGCTCTAGCATCAGCTGGGGACTGGTTGGTCTCAAGGCAAGACGCCGGCCTCGTGACAGAGACGTTGTGGGTTCAAATCCCAGCTGCAACAGTTGGGATTTTTATTTATGATTTCTCTCAGCAGCGAGGCCCGGCTTGAAACGTCAATTACTCATCGACGGAAACAAATAGTCGGAGTCGGAGTTATCTGCCTGTGCGGCGAGAGACCCCTGTGCACACGACTGCTAGGAAAAAAATGGATTAACACAGTTGCTAGTCTCTAGGGAATTCTTCATAGGTCAAAGCTGGAAACGAAAAACTAAAATAGAGGCAAAACACAGGAAAATATGACACGCCTTGCTCTAGCATCAAATGTGGATGTGATGCCAGTACAAACATATGGATGTGATACCAGTGCTAACATATGTATGTGATATCAGTGCTAACATATGGATGTGATACCAGTACTAACATATGGATGTGATACCAGTGCTAACATATGGATGTGATACCAGTGCTAACATATGTATGTGATACCAGTACTAACATATGTATGTGATACCAGTACTAACATATGGATGTGATACCAGTACTAACATATGGATGTGATACCAGTGCTAACATATGGATGTGATACCAGTACTAACATATGGATGTGATACCAGTACTAACATATGGATGTGATATCAGTACTAACATATGGATGTGATACCAGTACTAACATATGGATGTGATACCAGTACTAACATATGGATGTGATACCAGTACTAACATATGGATGTGATACCAGTACTAACATATGGATGTGATACCAGTGCTAACATATGGATGTGATACCAGTACTAACATATGGATGTGATACCAGTACTAACGTATGGATGTGATACCAGTGCTAACATATGGATGTGATACCAGTACTAACATATGGATGTGATACCAGTACTAACATATGGATGTGATACCAGTACTAACATATGGATGTGATACCAGTGCTAACATATGGATGTGATACCAGTACTAACATATGGATGTGAAAGTTAGAAATCCACCCATACTTTAGATATGAAATTAAATGTCCTCAAAAACAAATGACTAGGATCTCAAACATAAGCTGGGAAGCAAACATTTCAAATGAACAGATAAGAGAGGAATCAAAACAGGAAAACGTGTCGAGCTTTATAAGAAGGCAGAAATACATCGGTCATATGCTGAGAATGAATGAAGAAAGACTTCCCCGTCAGGCATTCATGTGGAAACCATCTGGTAAAGGGAAAGAAGGCAGACCAAGAGATTCGTCACGCAGAACAATTACTAGGGAAGGCCGAACCGCAGGACTAAAAAACAAGCAAGAACTACAAGAACTGGCAGCAGATCGTCAATCATGGAGAACTGTGACTTCCGCCCTGTGTGCCGTCTTCGCCTTGAGAGTAAACTGACCGCTTTACGTTGTTCTCAACTGTTTGTTTCCAACACAAAGTGGTATTTAGTTCCAGTCATCGAAATTGTGATGCATTTGTGAATGACGTCATCCAGGGTCTAGTACATTCTCCTCAGGATTAAAGTTGATACTTTATGGGAGGGGTTAAGTTTGAAACAACGGACACACGAAACGTCACATTTGTTTAGCTAAACTCAACATTTGTTTAGCTATAGTCAACATTTGTTTAGCTAAACTCAACATTTGTTTAGCTATAGTCAACATTTGTTTAGCTAAAGTTAACATTTGTTTAGCTAAAGTCAACATCTGTTTAGCTACAGTCAAAATTTGTTTAGCTAAAGTGAACATTTGTTTAGCTACAGTCATTATTTGTTTAGCGAAAGTCTACATTTGTTTAGCTACAGTCAACATTTGTTTAGCTACAGTCAACATTTGTTTAGCTACAGTCAACATTTGTTTAGCTAAAGTCAACATTTGTTTAGTTACAGTCAACATTTATTTAGCTAAACTCAACATTTGTTTCTCTAAAGTCAACATTTGTTTAGCTAAACTCAACATTTGTTTCTCTAAACTCAACATTTGTTTCTCTAAACTCAACATTTGTTTAGCTAAACTCAACATTTGTTTCTCTAAACTCAACATTTGTTTCTCTAAAGTCAACATTTGTTTCTCTAAACTCAACATTTGTTTCTCTACACTCAACATTTGTTTCTCTAAACTCAACATTTGTTTCTCTACACTCAACATTTGTTTCTCTAAACTCAACATTTGTTTCTCTAAACTCAACATTTTTTTCTCTAAACTCAACATTTGTTCTCTACACTCAACATTTGTTTCTCTAAACTCAACATTTGTTTCTCTAAACTCAACATTTGTTTCTCTAAACTCAACATTTGTTTCTCTACACTCAACATTTTTTCTCTAAACTCAACATTTGTTTCTCTACACTCAACATTTGTTTCTCTAAACTCAACATTTGTTTCTCTAAACTCAACATTTGTTTCTCTAAACTCAACATTTGTTTCTCTACACTCAACATTTGTTTCTCTAAAGTCAACATTTGTTTCTCTAAACTCAACATTTGTTTCTCTAAACTCAACATTTGTTTCTCTAAACTCAACATTTGTTTCTCTAAACTCAACATTTGTTTCTCTACACTCAACATTTGTTTCTCTAAACTCAACATTTGTTTCTCTACACTCAACATTTGTTTCTCTACACTCAACATTTGTTTCTCTAAAGTCAACTTTTGTTTCTCTAAAGTCAACATTTGTTTAGCTACAGTCAACATTTGTTTAGCTACAGTCAACATTTGTTTAGCTACAGTCAACATTGTTTAGCTAAAGTCAACATTGTTTAGTTACAGTCAACATTTATTTAGCTAAACTCAACATTTGTTTCTCTAAAGTCAACATTTGTTTAGCTAAACTCAACATTTGTTTCTCTACACTCAACATTTGTTTCTCTAAACTCAACATTTGTTTAGCTAAACTCAACATTTGTTTCTCTAAACTCAACATTTGTTTCTCTAAAGTCAACATTAGTTTCTCTAAACTCAACATTTGTTTCTCTACACTCAACATTTGTTTCTCTAAACTCAACATTTGTTTCTCTACACTCAACATTTGTTTCTCTAAACTCAACATTTGTTTCTCTAAACTCAACATTTGTTTCTCTAAACTCAACATTTGTTTCTCTACACTCAACATTTGTTTCTCTAAAGTCAACATTTGTTTCTCTACACTCAACATTTGTTTCTCTAAACTCAACATTTGTTTCTCTACACTCAACATTTGTTTCTCTAAACTCAACATTTGTTTCTCTACACTCAACATTTGTTTCTCTAAACTCAACATTTGTTTCTCTAAACTCAACATTTGTTTCTCTAAACTCAACATTTGTTTCTCTACACTCAACATTTGTTTCTCTAAACTCAACATTTGTTTCTCTACACTCAACATTTGTTTCTCTACACTCAACATTTGTTTCTCTAAAGTCAACATTTGTTTCTCTAAAGTCAACATTTGTTTAGCTACAGTCAACATTTGTTTAGCTACAGTCAACATTTGTTTAGCTACAGTCAACATTTGTTTAGCTAAAGTCAACATTTGTTTAGTTACAGTCAACATTTATTTAGCTAAACTCAACATTTGTTTCTCTAAAGTCAACATTTGTTTAGCTAAACTCAACATTTGTTTCTCTAAACTCAACATTTGTTTCTCTAAACTCAACATTTGTTTAGCTAAACTCAACATTTGTTTCTCTAAACTCAACATTTGTTTCTCTAAACTCAACATTTGTTTCTCTAAACTCAACATTTGTTTTTCTCTACACTCAACATTTGTTTCTCTAAACTCAACATTTGTTTCTCTACACTCAACATTTGTTTCTCTAAACTCAACATTTGTTTCTCTAAACTCAACATTTGTTTCTCTAAACTCAACATTTGTTTCTCTACACTCAACATTTGTTTCTCTAAACTCAACATTTGTTTCTCTAAACTCAACATTTGTTTCTCTAAACTCAACATTTGTTTCTCTACACTCAACATTTGTTTCTCTAAACTCAACATTTGTTTCTCTACACTCAACATTTGTTTCTCTAAACTCAACATTTGTTTCTCTAAACTCAACATTTGTTTCTCTAAACTCAACATTTGTTTCTCTACACTCAACATTTGTTTCTCTAAACTCAACATTTGTTTCTCTACACTCAACATTTGTTTCTCTACACTCAACATTTGTTTCTCTACACTCAACATTTGTTTCTCTAAAGTCAACATTTGTTTCTCTAAACTCAACATTTGTTTCTCTAAACTCAACATTTGTTTCTCTACACTCAACATTTGTTTCTCTAAACTCAACATTTGTTTCTCTACACTCAACATTTGTTTCTCTAAACTCAACATTTGTTTCTCTAAACTCAACATTTGTTTCTCTAAACTCAACATTTGTTTCTCTACACTCAACATTTGTTTCTCTAAAGTCAACATTTGTTTCTCTAAACTCAACATTTGTTTCTCTAAACTCAACATTTGTTTCTCTACACTCAACATTTATGCACAAATGATATCTGAGTGGTTCAAGCTGGCAATAAAAGCGTCAAAGATTGGCCAGCCTGACATTTTCGGGAGATACAATATTGCATTTTTAACTACAAACGTTTTTTTGTTTAACTTTCAGAAATGGCTCCTTGTCACCATTTGGAATGTATTATCCAAAAACAGTGAGTCATTTATTAACCCGGAAATGGAGAAATGGAGAAATGAACTAAAGTACCTGTAACAAACAACTTTGGTGCCTGCTTGTATATCTCCTCAAACTTTACTTCTTTCTCAATCTTGTTGCATTTCTCTATCACAGGTGTTTTCAATCTTGTTGCATTTCTCTATAACAGGTGTTTTCAATCTTGTTGCATTTCTCTATCACGGGTGTTGTCAATCTTGTTGCATTTTTTATGCCGGTGATTAAGGAACAAGGTGTTTAATTAACACAGTTTTTAACTAACAGCGTGTTTAACTAACAAGGTGTTTAACTAACAAAGTTGTTAACTAACAAGGTGTTTAATTAACTAAGTTTTTAACTAACAAGGTGTTTAACTAACATTGTGTTTAACTAACAAGGTGTTTAACTAACAGTGTGTTTAACTAACAAGGTGTTTATTTAACTAAGTTTTTAACTAACAAGGTGTTTAATTAACTAAGTGTTTAATTAACAAAGTTTTTAACTAACAGTGTGTTTAACTAAGTGTTTAACTAACAAGGTGTTTAACTAACAAGGTGTTTAATTAACTGAGTGTTTAACTAACAAGGTGTTTAACCAAGTGTTTAACTAACAAGGTGTTTAACTAACAAGGTGTTTAATTAACAAAGTTTTTAACTAACAAGGTGTTTAACTAAGTGTTTAACTAACAAGGTGTTTAACCAAGTGTTTAATAAGTTTTCAACAAAGTGTTTAACTAACAAGGTGTTTAACTAACAAGGTGTTTAACAAAGTGTTTAACTAACAGTGTGTTTAACTTACAAGGCGTTTAACTAAGTGTTTAACTTACAAGGTGTTAGCTAAGTGTTTAACTTACAAGGTGTTTAACTAAGTGTTTAACTTACAAGATGTTTAACTAAGTGTTTAACTTACAAGATGTTTAACTAAGTGTTTAACTTACAATGTGTTTAACTAAGTGTTTAACTAACAAGGTGCTTGAACTTGCAGAAACTTTGATAGTTGAAGTGGAAGAAGGAATAAGAAGATTGACATAACTCTGTTATTATGATCATGATGTTGAAGCATAAGAAGATTGACATAACTCTGTTATTATGATTATGATGTTGAAGAATAAGAAGATTGACATAACTCTGTTATTATGATTATGATGTTGAAGAATAAGAAGATTGACATAACTCTGTTATTATGATTATGATGTTGAAGAATAAGAAGATTGACATAACTCTGTTATTATGATTATGATGTTGAAGAATAAGAAGATTGACATAACTCTGTTATTATGATTATGATGTTGAAGAATAAGAAGAATGACATAACTCTGTTATTATGATTATGATGTTGAAGAATAAGAAGAATGACATAACTCTGTTATTATGATTATGATGTTGAAGAATAAGAAGAATGACATAACTCTGTTATTATGATTATGATGTTGAAGAATAAGAAGATTGACATAACTCTGTTATTATGATTATGATGTTGAAGAATAAGAAGATTGACATAACTCTGTTATTATGATTATGATGTTGAAGAATAAGAAGAATGACATAACTCTGTTATTATGATTATGATGCTGAAGAATAAGAAGATTGACATAACTCTGTTACTATGATTATGATGTTGAAGAATAAGAAGATTGACATAACTCTGTTATTATGATTATGATGTTGAAGATTAAGAAGATTGACATAACTCTGTTACTATGATTATGATGTTGAAGAATAAGAAGATTGACATAACTCTGTTATTATGATTATGATGTTGAAGAATAAGAAGATTGACATAACTCTGTTATTATGATTATGATGTTGAAGAATAAGAAGATTGACATAACTCTGTTATTATGATTATGATGTTGAAGAATAAGAAGATTGACATAACTCTGTTACTATGATTATGATGTTGAAGAATAAGAAGATTGACATAACTCTGTTATTATGATTATGATGTTGAAGAATAAGAAGATTGACATAACTCTGTTATTATGATTATGATGTTGAAGATTAAGAAGATTGACATAACTCTGTTACTATGATTATGATGTTGAAGAATAAGAAGAATGACATAACTCTGTTATTATGATTATGATGTTGAAGAATAAGAAGAATGACATAACTCTGTTATTATGATTATGATGTTGAAGAATAAGAAGAATGACATAACTCTGTTATTATGATTATGATGTTGAAGAATAAGAAGATTGACATAACTCTGTTATTATGATTATGATGTTGAAGAATAAGAAGAATGACATAACTCTGTTATTATGATTATGATGTTGAAGAATAAGAAGAAAAAGATATTTAAAAAGATGGGAAAAGAAAAAGAAAGAAGAAGACAACGAAGAAGAAGAAAAATACAGAAGAAAAAAAGAAGAGGGAAAGCAAAAGGTAAGAGGAAGAAGAAAGATGAAGAATTGGAAAGAAAGAAGAAATGTTTTGTTGATAAAGTGTCCACATCTTCATGAGCTTTAAACGGTGGGGGTATGTGCTATTGTTGTAATGACCAATTGGAAAGTGCTGATACGATCGGGGGCTGGACAACAAATGGGAAGTGGGAGACAAGAGAACTAATGTGACAGCCAAGGGTCACTCTCTTGGGCATTGATAATAAACGGAGAAAAACGACCGCAATTGAAAATCAGGCGTTTCTGGAAGATATGCCCTCAACAGTCAACTTGCTGGTTGGAGGGAAGACCTAGTTTGATTTAGGACGTCGTTGTGTGATGTGGCCCGTGAAATCTCTCCGCTCGGCCAAGCCAGCGATATTCATCTGAAGTGAATCTGAAGGTGACATACTGTTTTTTGATATCACCCTCTCGAGGTGATTAATTGCCGGAGCCCCCGTGTCTGTGCCTCTGTGTGTGTCAGGCTTTGGTGTTGGGCTGTGATTTGTTGCAGGTAATAAGAGTGGACAGAGACAAGCGTGGCACGGGGAGATGTTCAGTCGTGCGAGAGTGAAGACAGAATGTCAAGCCGGGGTGTTGAACTGTTCGAGAATCAAAGAAATCTGTCAACAACCAAAAATGAGGACAAATCGTTGGAGCGAGATAATTTCCTGCCATCATAAACGATTTTAAAAAATAAATCTGAAGCATTAAAATGAGATAAAATATTAAAATCATAATTTATTTGGATAAATATGCAAGGATAAAACAAGATAAATTATTGGAATTGTAAACTATTACTCAAAATAAATATGGAGGTGTTAAAAGGAAAGAATGTATTGGAATCATAAATATTTTTTCTACAAAAATAAGTGTGAAAAGGGAAGATCAATTATGAAGATAAAACTAACTTGATAAATATCGAATTCTACAAATAAATGTTAAATTATGTGTTCTGTATATGGAAATATTAAAGGCAGATAAATTAACATCATAAATGCCATATTAATATATATGTCTGTATGTATGTTATAAGTATCTGGAAATCATAAAGTGTTGAGTTCATAAACATCATCACCATGTGTCATACCAGTTGGCGTAGGCGATCATGTCCTTCCACAATCTTCTATCTACAGTGCATCGTATCAGTTCTGTTGTTGACTGTTTTCCATGCCATGGCACCAAGCTATCCAGTACCTTCTCTCTTTGTCGCCCGCGATCTCTCTTTCCTTTTATTTTGCGAGTTGTAACCAAGCATTCCAACATTCCTCTTCTCATGATGTGCCCGATAAATGTTGATTGTTTCTTTCTGATTTTTTTTACGAGCTGCCTTTTTGTGTTGGCCTCTTTGAGAACTTCCTCATTGGTCTTTTTAGTTGTCTAGGGAACTTCCAACATTCTTCTGAGAAATCCCATCTCTGTGGCCTCTAATCGTCTTTTCATTTGTTTGGCTACTGTCCATGATTCGCTTCCATAGGTCAGAATTTGTTTCATATAGAACCGATGAACTCTCTTTCTCATTTCATAAACATATGTTATAATAATGTAGTACGTATGGGTGCTGATGAAAGAAACATATACGTTCAAATTAAGTTATGTTCTGTTGATTACATCTATTATTGGTTTTGCATATCGGTCACAGTGTTACAATATCTTGTATTGTAACCAGTCACTGTGTAACCATATCTTTAAGTCCGGCTTGTTGCAGGAACTACTGAGTTAAGTGCTCTGTGCACACCGTGAGCTGTGTGTCTCATCCGTTTTGATCATGTTTCGATATTCCAATTGTTTACGATGAATGATGATATCGTATGACAGGGAACAGTTGGCAGTGTTAACTTTCTGTGCGGTTTCGACTTATGTCTTTTGGCGTGTGCTGATACTGCCATGATTGGGTCGCAGCTACCTTTCTTTGTTCGGAATATGACATATTAATTCGGATGATTCCAATGGCACGGACGGCTGAACAACTATGGATTTTAATTTGTTTGCAGTGATACGGGGCCTTCCATAACTATTTCTTGTATTGTAACAAGTCATAGTGTAACCATATCTTGTATTGTAACAAGTCACAGTGTAACCATATCTTGTATTGTAACAAGTCATAGTGTAACCATATCTTGTATTGTAACAAGTAACAATGTAACCATACATTGTATCGTAGTAAGTCACAGTTTAACCATATCTAGTATTGTAACAAGTCACAGTGTAACCATATCTTGTATTGTAACAAGTCACAGTGTAACCATATCTTGTATTGTAACAAGTCACAGTGTAACCATATCTTGTATTGTAACAAGTAACATTGTAACCATATCTTGTATTGTAACTAGTCACAATGTAACAATATTTTGTATTGTAACAAGTCACAGTGTAACCATATCTTGTATTGTAACAAGTCACAGTGTAACCATATCTTGTATTGTAACAAGTCACAGTGTAACCATATCTTGTATTGTAACAAGTAACATTGTAACCATATCTTGTATTGTAACAAGTAACATTGTAACCATACATTGTATCGTAGTAAGTCACAGTTTAACCATATCTTGTATTGTAACAAGTCACAATGTAACCATATCTTGTATTGTAATAAGTCACATATCTTGAATTATAACAAGTCACAGTGTAACGATATCTTGTATTGTATCTAGTCACAGTGTAACCATATCCTGTTTTATAACAAGTCACAGAGTAACCACATCTTGCATTGTAACAAGTCACAGTGTAACCATATCTTGCATTGTAACAAGTCCCAGTGTAACCATATCTTGTATTGTAACTAGTCACAATGTAACAATATCTAGCATTGTTACTAGTCTCAGTGTAACCATATCTTGTATTCTAACTAGTCATAATGTAACAATATCTAGCATTCTAACTAGTCACAGTGTTACCATATCTTGTATTATAACTGGTCACAGTGTAACCATATCTTGTATTGTAACAAGTCACAGTGTAACCATATCTTGTATTGTAGCTAGTCACAGTGTAACCATATCTTGTATTGTAACTAGTCACAATGTAACAATATCTAGCATTGTAACTAGTCACAGTGTAACCATATCTTGTATTGTAGCTAGTCACAGTGTAACCATATCTTGTATTGTAACTAGTCACAATGTAACAATATCTAGCATTGTAACAAGTCACAGTGTAACAATATCATATATTGTAACAAGTCACAATGTAGCAATAACTAGTATTGTAACTAGTCACAGTGTAACCATATCTTGTATTGTAACAAGTCACAGTGTAACCATATCTTGTATTGTAACAAGTCACAGTGTAACCATATCTTGTATTGCAATAACTCACAGTGTAACCATATCTTATATTGTAACTAGTCACAGTGTAACCATATCTTATACTGTAACTAGTCACAGTGTAACCATATCTTATATTGTAACTAGTCACAGTGTAACCATATGATGTATTGTAACAAGTCACAATGTAACAATAACTATCTGTTACCTTCCTAGATCTTATTGTTTCTTTGGGTACTTCTGGCCTCCATACCTCAGTTTTCTATAAACCCACAGACGCCCATTGTTATCTTCTCTACACTTCATCACATTCACCTCCTTGTCGTGATTCTATTCCGTTCTCTCAGTTATTGCGTCTCCGTCACATCTGCCAGGATGACCAAGATTTCCTCCTACAGGCTCACCTCATGTTAGGTTTTTTTAGCCGCCGTCTTTATCCAGACTCGGTCCTCCAGTCTGCCCTCAAGCGGGTCCTCCTTATCTCCCGTCCCGAGGCACTCACTCCTTCCAACCGCCCCCCCCCCCTCTGAGAGAACTATACTCACCCTTAAATTATCATCATCAGAACTTAGCTGCTGTGAAGATACTCAACCGCTACCGTTCCATTCTCCTCTCTGATCCCACTACCCGTCTACTTTTTAGTGATCCGCCGATGATCGCCTTTAAGCGCGACAGGAATTTGAGAGATATTTTGGTTAGGAGCCATCTCCCTCGCTCCCACCCTCAACACTTTGGTACGGCCCCTTGTGGTCGTAACTGTATCACCTGTGCCTATGTGCTCCCTACTGACTCGGTCTTGTTCCCTAATGGACGGTTCGAGATCAAGCACGGCTTCACATGTGTGTCCCGCAACATCATTTATGCCATTATATGCCAACGATGCCACATTACCTATATTGGTGAGTCTGGGAGAAGATTAGCGGAAAGATTTTGTGAACATCTACGGGATGTCCAACAGAATACTGGTACTCCAGTGCCTTCCCACTTCAACTCCCCTGATCACAAGGGTAAAGACGACATCCGTATCACTGGAATTGTCCTTTGTTACTCTGGCGACCGCAGCCGCTTTATTTTGGAAAATCGCCTCATAATCCAGTATGGTTCGCTGACCCCACGAGGCATGATTGTATCACACTCATACACATAGTTTCCTTTTGGTTGCTCCTTCCCTTTTGCATAGCCGTCTCTACTGCACATATTTGGGATCTTTGGTATATCTACTATGCTTTGCTATTTATAGTTCTTCTCCTCTAGTCCCCAATGAGACACTTCGGTGTTCTCCTCTATACCTTTTATTCTGTGCTCCTTGCCCCTCATTTGTTTTTATTGTACCCCACTCTCAGGCATCTCACTCTTACCGCCTTTTGAGCACCTGTTAATCTATTGTTCTATTCTTTCTCCTTTGTGTTTGCACACTGACCCCTGTGTGAACTCCTCTGGTTCGGTGTGCATTTGCGCACATTTCTGCACATTCACGACAGCCACACTTTTGTTACCATTTCCTTTTTATACACACAGGATAGACATTTTTATTTTTTAATTTTCTTTAACATATTTCGAATATTTTTGTTTTGAATGTTTCGTTATTAATTTTGTGTGTGTGTGTTTTTCTTGTTTATTCCTGCTGAAGGCCTATTGGGCCGAAACGTCGTTTAGTCTGTGTCGTCCACTTATCACGTAAAGCTTTTAACATACCATTTTTTGTATTTTTCAATTTTTCCTTATAGTCAACTATGACTGACGGGTGCTGCTATAGTCAACTATAACTGACGGGGGCTACTATAGTCAACTATGACTGACGGGGCTACTATAGTCAGATATGACTGACAGGGGCTACTATAGTCAACTATAACTACCGGGGGCTACTATAGTCAACTATTTCTGACGGGGGCTACTATAGTCAGATATGACTGACGGGGGCTGCTATAGTCAACTATGACTGACGGGGGCTACTATAGTCAGATATGACTGACAGGGGCTACTATAGTCAACTATAACTACCGGGGGCTACTATAGTCAACTATTTCTGACGGGGGCTACTATAGTCAGATATGACTGACGGGTGCTACTATAGTCAGATATGACTGACGGGGGCTACTATAGTCAGATATGACTGACGGGGGCTACTATAGTCAACTATGACTGACGGGGGCTACTATAGTCAGATATGACTGACGGGGGCTACTATAGTCAGATATGACTGACGGGGGCTACTATAGTCAGATATGACTGACGGGGGCTACTATAGTCAGATATGACTGACGGGGGCTACTATAGTCAACTATGACTGACGGGGGCTACTATAGTCAGATATGACTGACGGGGCTACTATAGTCAACTATGACTGACGGAGGCTACTACTGTCAACTATGACTGACAAAGAGAACACCCTGTATGTGACCAGTTCAGACTGACGAAGAGAACACCCTGTAGATGGAACACAATCCTGTCTCACACACACACACACACCGATCTTCCATACATTCTTCCCTTAACCCCACGAAATCGCTCCCCGACTTTGTATATTCTAGTTACCACGTACACAAATCAAACCTGCTTTTAAATCTCTTATTGGATTGATATCTCTTGCATCTTCATCCCCCAGCTTATCCCCTCTCCTGTCTAGAACTTAATGCTCTTATCATGTACCAGTGACATTTGGTCAGATACCACATAATTCTCCCGCTCCATTTATCTTATCCTTCTCTCAAAATGTTGAAGATAATAAAATTTATCGAAAACATTTGCTGCTAAAAACTGATACACAATACTTCTTTTCTCTCTCTCTGTGTGTCTCTCTCTCTGTCTCTCTCTCTCTCTCTCTCTCTCTCTCTCTCTCTGATATGATAATCTTCGACAGTTCACACAGAACAAGGAGAGATAATTTTAGTTAGTTTTATTTTCAAAAGAGAAGAAGAAAAGGAGATAAGAAATTGAGAGTGAAAGATAAAAAAAAGTAAAGAGCCCCCGTCAGGGAATATGGTGTTAGTGACCATAAATTTTACAGACCTTCAGCACATGATATTTGGAGTAATGTTGTCGGTATTACGCCCGTGCCGCTTTACTTTCCCCCCAAAAAATCCGGTACCCATTTAAGGCTGGGTGAGCCCGGAAGTCGTCGGTTGGGATCGAACCCTACCCCTTGTCCTTTGTAGTCCAGTTCACTAACCACTGAGCTATCGCGTCTCCCAGTGAAAGATAAGCTGACTGTCAAAATGTGGGTTGAGCTCCCGTCTCAGGTGATTTGGCCTTTGTTGCTTCTGTGCGCGCCTTCTCTCTTTGTTGCTTCTGTGCGCGCCTTCTCTCTTTGTTGCTTCTGTGCGCGCCTTCTCTCTTTGTTGCTTCTGTGCGCGCCTTCTCTCTTTGTTGCTTCTGTGCGCGCCTTCTTTCTTTGTTGACTTGATGGTCGGTCACTCTGCGTTGTGGACTGTCTGTATTCTGTTGTTTATTGTCTTAGTCTTGTTGTCTTTTCATGTCTGTTATCTTTAATTTTATTGTATTCTGTTGTCTGTTATCTTTAGTCTTGTATTCTGTTATCTGTTCTCTTTAGTCTTATTGTACTCTGTTGTCTGTTGTCTTTAGCCGTCTTGTCTTCTGCTATCTGTTGTCTTTAGTTTTGTTGTCTTCTGTTGTCTGTTTCATGGTTATTGTCTTAGTCACTATCATCATGCAGCTCGTTACCACATTTATCGATAATTCAGTTAAGAAAATTATAACTGTACTCCAGGCAGGCCTGAAGGTGGCAGCACTACTATCTTCCTGTACTGGGCACTACCTGACAACTTCTGAGAGTACTCGGCACTACATGACAGAGTTTGAGAGAGCATGGCACTATCTGACAACTTCTGAGAGTACTCGACACTACATGACAGAGTTTGAGAGAGCATGGCACTATCTGACAACTTCTGAGAGTACTCGGCACTACATGACAGAGTTTCAGAGGGCACGGCACTATCTGACAACTTCTGAGAGTACTCGGCACTACATGACAGAGTTTGAGAGAGCACGGCACTATATGACAACTTCTGAGAGTACTCGGCACTACCTGACAACTTCTGAGAGTACTCAGCATTACATGACAGAGTTTGAGAGAGCACGGCACTATATGGTAGATTATGAGAGTACTCGGCACTACCTGACAACTTCTGAGAGTACTCGGCACTACATGACAGAGTTTGAGAGAGCACGGCACTATATGGTAGATTATGAGAGTACTCAGCACTACCTGCAGAGACTAAGAGTACTAGGCACTTCCTGACAAAGACTAAGCGTACTATGCACTATCTGATAGTGACTAATCGTACTAGGCACTACCTGACAGAGACTAAGAGTACTAGGCACTTCCTGACAAAGACTAAGCGTACTATGCACTATCTGATACTGTCTAAGCGCACTAGGCACTACCTGATAGAGACTGAGGGTACTAGACACTACCTGACAGATACTGAGATTACTAAGCACTATCTGATAGAGACTGAGAGTACTGGGGACTACCTGACAGAGACATAGAGTAGTAGGTGCTACCTGTGAGAGACTGAGAGTACTGGATACTACCTGACGTAGACTGAGAGTATAGGGTACTACCTGACAGAGAATGAGAATAATGGGTGCTACCTGTCAGAGACAGAGAGTACTGTGAACTACCTGGCAGAGACTGAGAGTACTCGGCACTACCTGTGAGAGACTGAGAGTACTGTGAACTAGCTGAAAAAGACAGAGAGTACTCGGCACTAACTGTAAGAAACTGATAGCTGTGTGAATACTGTGAACTGCCTGACAGTGACTAAGAGTACTCGGCACTGCCTGACAGAGACTGAGAGTACTGGGTACTACCTGACAGAAACTGAGAGTACTGGGTATTACCTTACAGAGACTGAGAGTACTGGGGACTACCTGACAGACACTGAGAGTACTGGGTACTACCTGACAGAGACTGAGAGCACTGTGAACTACATGACAGGAAATTAAAGTACTATATACCTGAGTTGAGAGATAACCAAATATCTTTCCAGTATAGTAACATATCGGTTGGCTTACCACGGCAACAGCCGGGGTTCGTACCCTGGCGAGGACACCTGGGTTTTACTAATTCCTTAAAAATTAGTAGGAGCCGCGATAGCTCAGTGGTTAGTGAACTGGACTACTACGGACAAGGGGTAGGGTTCGATCCCAACCGACGGCTCCGGGTTCACCCAGCCTTAAATGGGTACCGGATTTTTTCTGGGAAAGTAAAAGCAGCACGGGCGTAATACCGACCACATTACCCCAAAAATCATGTGCTGAAGGTCTGTAAAATATAGGGTCACTAACACCATATTTCCCTATACGCCACTCGGCGTGACGGGGGGTACTTTACTTACTTTTTTTTTTTACTATAGTAACATATATTCAATGTTCTGATTTCACATGTAGGCCTTATTAAACAGGCAGCAAGAGAAAAGAAGAAGAAAAATAGGTGTACACAACATTGCAACTGTCCAAATGTTCTAAAGTCCAACAAAAAGCTGGATCGTTAGTAACGCTATTAACCTTTGGGGCCACGTAGCGCAGTGGTTAGTAACGCTATTAACCTTTGGGGCCACGTAGCGCAGTGGTTAGTAACGCTATTAACCTTTGGGGCCACGTAGCGCAGTGGTTAGTAACCTAGCGTCATAGGTCAATGGTCTGTGATTCACCTCTCACAGAAGAATCACCGATCCACCAAAACAAAGATTGTGTACCTGACTCACATTATAATAAACGATGTTAATCAGCTTCGGGAGAACTGATACCTCTCTGAGGTGAGAGAGCGCGCGCCGTCAATATCTGATCGTGCTGGTGTGTTTTTGCAATTCTCGCGTCTGTATACCTGCTTCTCACCTGGAACTCAGGTGAGTTCGGTAAAACGTAGCAGGGGGACAATAATTAGTGGGTGTGTCCGTCTGAAGGTAGAATCCAGGTGAGATACACCAGGAAGGTGCGCAGCAAATGAGGCGATACATGCAGCAATGGAGATGTTGCTGACAACAGTGCTGATGGTAACAGGATCAAGGTGTGTTGTTCAACCCAGTTTATCTCTAGGTATTCTAAAACAGAGCAACAGTATCAACGTGTGTTGTTCAACCCAGTTTATCTCTAGGTATTCTAAAACAGAGCAACAGTATCAACGTGTGTTGTTCAACCCAGTTTATCTCTAGGTATTCTAAAACAGAGCAACAGTATCAACGTGTGTTGTTCAACCCTGTTTATCTCTAGGTATTCTAAAACAGAGCAACTGTATCAACGTGTGTTATTCAACCCTGTTTATCTCTAGGTATTCTAAAACAGAGCAACAGCATCAACGTGTATTGTTCAACCCTGTTTATCTCTAGGTATTCTAAAACAGAGCAACAATATCAACGTGTGTTGTTCAACCCTGTTTATCTCTAGGTATTCTAAAACAGAGCAACAATATCAACGTGTGTTGTTCAACCCTGTTTATCTCTAGGTATTCTAAAACAGAGCAACTGTATCAACGTGTGTTATTCAACTCTGTTTATCTCTAGGTATTCTAAAACAGAGCAACAGCATCAACGTGTATTGTTCAACCCTGTTTATCTCTAGGTATTACAAAACTCAATAACAGTATCAACGTGTATTGTTCAACCCTGTTTATCTCTAGTTATTCTAAAAATCAACGGAAACAACAACTATGTGTCGAGTCAACAGAAAGTTGAAATGAAAAACTCGGTCTTCAACCGATCACCTTCTTGACAGAAAAGACAACTCCGCAGTACTCCTTTCCCATCTTCAGTGCGTTTCCTCGGTATGAAGCATGCTTGCTACACACTAGGAAAAGGATTAAAGAAATCTTCAGCACAGGGAGCACGAAACTCCGCAGCACCGGCGAAGACATTGTCACCTAACATCTCACGACATGCGTGACAGGTGATAGTGTCTCTGTTCTCTTCTGACCGTGGTCAGAGCCCAGACACAGGTAAGCAACATGCGGTCTAATATAGCACAAACATTGGACAGTCTAGAGTCTAGAGGTACGACATCGGCCGCACAATAGGAACAACCCGGGTTCAAACCTCGCTAACAGCGGAGGTGATTTGTCAAAAATAGGAAAAGTCAGTCCATTATTTCTTTATGACTTTATCCTTCCTTGATCTCTTGGCTAGTCAGTTCCGATGTATAACCCTGTCGGATAACGGCAATCAACAGAAGGTCCGTGTGTACTCGCGCACGTTAAAGATCCCTGGTAAGTTAAAATCGAAAATAGTAGGCCACAAACATGGCCGATGTCCGAACAAAGTTATCAACAGAAACCTACCCGCACCGTGGATCTAAGACCGTGCGACGGAGTTCGTGCACGTGGGGTCAGGGTTCTTCTGGGATTTTCTGGAGATTCTCGAGGAGGATATTGAAGCACCTATGGGTTCGTCCGGTATGCAGCGATGATGAGGCTACCAACGACATCATTTGAGATTGAGCGGCACGTGATATTCCAAGATGGCGGTAAGCATCCCATGGCCAAGCTGCTAAACGTTTCGTCCCAAGCCACCATTTTGTTCCACTTTTTCTGAAGGTTAGCTCCCCAAGCGGTCATTAATTGAACAACTAGAGTTACGTTCCCTACAGAAAGAATCATCCGCTCTAACAAGAGCATTAAGTGAGTGTAGATGTGATGTGTCATTGTTTGTAGAAAGGCTGTGAAATTTGCGTTTTCGGCCCAACACATCCGACGTCAACGCTACATTTTTGAGTAACGTGTTGCTCTCCCCCTTTGATCTTGACACTTTTGACGAGACTAGACTATTTAGCCTGTTGCCGGAGGCACCGCCAAGAGGTGGAGAAAGGTCTTAATGATTTGACTCACCGATTCTGGCGCAACGTATGAGTCGCTAGCAACTTCCGGCTGTGGTGCTGTGAGGCGCCTTGCTTCCGGCCGAATCCTTTCTATCTCTCCTCAACAGACCCGCTCACTAGCAGCTAGTCTATGGCAGGCCCCTCCTATTTGACACTAAAACAGCTCACAGATCACATATTTATTATCCCACGTGTTTGACTTGATCTCTTTCACATGTTTGTGGCTCCGCTTGACGTGCTTGTCAAACGCCCACTCCAGGACAAACACCGCCCACTAGGGGGCGTTACCTTGAGTTATGCAGGTGTGGGTAACAAATACACTTGTGAGAAAAGTTATCATGATAACTATGGCTATAACAGGCAGGTGATTTTACAGATGTTGTATTGTTGTTGGTTACATGTGAGCATGAACTTTTGTGTCTCTAACTACCGCTTGTAGCAGGCAATCATGTCTTGACAGACGGTTGGTAGCAGGCAATCATGTCTTGACATACCGCTGGTAGCAGGCAATCATGTCTTTACAGACCGTTGGTAGCAAGCAATCATGTCTTGACATACCGCTGGTAGCAGGCAATCATGTCTTGACAGACGGTTGGTAGCAGGCAATCATGTCTTGACATACCGCTGGTAGCAGGCAATCATGTCTTGGCAGACGGTTGGTAGCAGGCAATCATGTCTTGACATACCGCTGGTAGCAGGCAATCATGTCTTTACAGACCGTTGGTAGCAAGCAATCATGTCTTGACATACCGCTGGTAGCAGGCAATCATGTCTTGACAGACGGTTGGTAGCAGGCAATCATGTCTTGGCATACCGCTGGTAGCAGGCAATCATGTCTTGGCAGACGGTTGGTAGCAGGCAATCATGTCTTGACATACCGCCGGTAGCAGGCAATCATGTCTTGGCAGACGGTTGGTAGCAGGCAATCATGTCTTGACATACCGCTGGTAGCAGGCAATCATGTCTTGGCAGACGGTTGGTAGCAGGCAATCATGTCTTGGCAGACGGTTGGTAGCAGGCAATCATGTCTTGACATACCGCTGGTAGCAGGCAATCATGTCTTGACAGGCGGTTGGTAGCAGGCAATCATGTCTTGACAGGCGGTTGGTAGCAAACAATCATGTCTTAACAGACGGTTGGTAGCAAGCAATCATGATAAGTCAGTAGTTTGGTCAAATATTAGTGTCTTATGTTGGATGCTGTTTTATTGAACAGCTTCTCTCGTGGATGAATCTGTCAATATTGGATAGACAGATCTGACCGCAGAATGAACAAGATGTGTTTGTGGTGCCTGCCTGATCTCCTTTCTCCTGCGTCTTTTGTTTTCTGAAATTGACATCAGCGCTGCCTCGAAAGTTGCTGTGCCATTTTATGTTTGTGTTCTCCAAGTGCTACAATCTAATGCCAGATTTTAACTGCTTCTTTCGTTGATAGAGAATTCACTCAAGGAAGCCGTGCAAACACGGAGCCAAGGCGGGTGTCCTAGTAACTGGCCAGCTGTCATGTTCTTGTAACAGCCGCAGCCGGCTCACTTTAGAGATTCGTCTGATCGACCGCATGGGTTGCCTCACCCCACGGGGAATCAATGTATCCCTCCCTGTCCTACGGGTAACCCCTCTCTCTTCCCCTTCTCCTCATCCTTCCGCCATTGCCATCTCCCCTCCACTCCCCCATCTCTCTCCCTTTTATACAATATAAGAAAGATAGGAGGGAAGGAAGGAAAGAAGGGAGAGAGGAGGAAGGCAAATATACAGACCTTCCATTATGTGTGACGTCATACTATTACTTTGAAGTTAATACAAGTTGACATTGACTTTAGCAGGTTAGCGTTGTCCAAGAGTGGTTGTAAATGACACACATTTTCATGGTTTTAGCGTTTGACAATTTATTATTGACAGGGACTACGCTTTTGCTTCTGTCAAGTACAGCCCGACATTTACGTTAGGAATACAACAAATGTCAAATAGAGAGTTTTACTTAGTCTTATATTAGTTTAGTTCAGGCTTCAGGTTCAGGTAACATAACTGACCATGAACACAATAATTAATAACTGAACATGAACACAATAATCAATAACTGAACATGAACACAATAATCAATGACTGAACATGAACACAATAATCAATGACTGATTGACTGACTAGGACAAATCTCCTGTCACTCCCCCCCCCATTGCCCCTGTTTCGGTTCCCCACCATCTGACGTGACTCACCCACCACCATTGACGTGACTCACCCACCACCAACTGACGTGACTCCCCCACCACCATCTGACGTGACTCCCCACCAATATCTTGCGTGACTCCCCCACCACCATCTAACGTGACTCACCCACCATCATCTGACGTGACTCCCCACCACCATCTGACGTGACTACCCCCACCACCATCTGACGTGACTACCCCACCACCATCTGACGTCACTACCCCCACCACCATCTGACGTGACTACCCCACCACTATATGACGTGACTCCCCACCACCATCTAACGTGACTACCCCAACCACCATCTGACGTGACTACCCCACCACTATTTGACGTGACTCCCCACCACCTCCCCTGATTACGCCTTATTTATTGGGAAGTTTTCTGGAGGATGTCGGGTTTGTTTGCTTGCTTGCTTTCACCCTCCGGATATATCTATAGTGATTACCTGTGTCACGGTGTACTGCTTCACTCCTAACTCACTTATCTTGTGATCTTGTCTGATCTCTCGTCCTATCACGTGACTGGTTTCCCAATAACCACTTTTCCTTCCGCCACAGTTTACTTACATTTGACATTTATTTTCGTTTCGAGCAAAAAAAAGACACTAAAATAACAAACACATAAAGAGACAGACACCTAATGTGACAGTGTAAAATAAAGTTTTGGTAACAAGTCACTAACAGTCATCGCCATGTCCTTTACAAAACATTGCATTCATCACAACATGTCTCTAGCCAGATCTCCCACAGAAAGTTACTCTCATCACAACCTGTCTCTAGCCAGATCTCCCACAGGAAGTTACTCTCATCACAACCTGTCTCTAGCCAGATCTCCCACAGAAAGTTACTCTCATCACAACCTGTCTCTAGCCAGATCTCCCACAGAAAGTTACTCTCATCACAACATGTCTCTAGCCAGATCTCCCACAGAAAGTTACTCTCATCACAACCTGTCTCTAGCCAGATCTCCCACAGAAAGTTACTCTCATCACAACATGTCTCTAGCCAGATCTCCCACAGAAAGTTACTCTCATCACAGCCTGTCTCTAGCCAGATCTCCCACAGAAAGTTACTCTCATCACAACCTGTCTCTAGCCAGATCTCCCACAGAAAGTTACTCTCATCACAACCTGTCTCTAGCCAGATCTCCCACAGGAAGTTACTCTCATCACAACCTGTCTCTAGCCAGATCTCCCACAGGAAGTTGCTCTCATCACAACATGTCTCTAGCCAGATCTCCCACAGAAAGTTACTCTCATCACAGCCTGTCTCTAACCAGATCTCCCACAGAACGTTACATTCATCACAGCCCGTCTGAAATAATATCTGTCTATATCCAGATCTCCCACAGAAAGTTACTCTCATCACAACCTGTCTCTAGCCAGATCTCCCAGAGAAAGTTACTCTCATCACAGCCTGTCTCTAGCCAGATCTCCCACAGAAAGTTACTCTCATCACAACCTGTCTCTAGCCAGATCTCCCACAGAAAGTTACTCTCATCACAACCTGTCTCTAGCCAGATCTCCCACAGAAAGTTACTCTCATCACAGCCTGTCTCTAACCAGATCTCCCACAGAACGTTACACTCATCACAGCCCGTCTGAAATAATCTCTGTCTCTATCCAGATCTCCCACTTCTTCAGTTGTCATGTTCAATGTCTCCTTGATATCTTGAAACCACCTTCTTTGGTCTACCCCTGATGTGTCACCCAGGAACCAAACCTTCCATTATTGTTCTCTCCAGCCCGCTGTGTCTTTTGACGTGACCATAGTATTTTAATGTCCTCTGTAGATTGGTGTTTATAAGCCAGTTCTTTTTAATGTTTACATCTGTTATTTTGTCTTCATTGCTCTTTTACATTATCCAAGGTAAGGTAAGGATTTTTCTGCAACATTTTGTTTCAAATGAATCGATTTTCTTCCTTGTTGTTTGCGAGATTGTCCATGATTCACAACCATATGTTGCTATCATGTCCTCAGTAATGTTCATTCTACTGCCTTGCTGGCATTGTGCCACATGACGTTTGATGCTTGTGTTGCTGACTTTCTGTTGATCTCCTCAAGTCAACACTTCTAATCATTCCTGACACTCAAGATGTATCACGTGAAGTCTATAACATTGCGGGGACTGTGAAGGCGGCACCTCCTCTGACGTGCGATAAGAACTACTGGGCTCGTTATTTGATAAATTATTCCGGGAATCGACTCCTGAGATGGTTTTACAGTTTTATTGGTGATCGATTACTTCTCCTTGACAACCGACAGCAACTGAGACCATCTTTTGTTTTCTCTACCGGAGATCGATCTGAAACCTGTTCTTTCACTCCTCTACTTATTTACTTGACTAAAGTGTAGCTCTTCATTTTCTCTTCATTGCAATCAAATTTAAAATGAAAAGTTTGCCGATCATTGTGGGCCGTTGCTGCAACGGGACAAATGTGGGCCACGGGCAGGGCGTCAAATACCTGGCCACAATAATATGGTCAAGGGGAGATGATGCAGTACAGAAATAAAAGGTAGCCCAGGCCAAAATAGCATTTCAGAAAATGGAAAACATCTTATGCAACAAATCTATGTCAATAGAAATGAGAAAGAGAGTTCATCGGTGCTATATAGAACCAATTCTGATCTATGGAAGTGAATCGTGGACAGTAGACAAACAAATGAAAAGACGATTAGAGACCACAGAGATGGGATTTCTCAGAAAAATGTTGAAAGTTCCCTGGACAGCTAAAAAGACCAATGAGGAAGTTCTCAAAGAGGCCAACACAAAAAGGCAGCTCATAAAAAAACATCAGAAAGAAACAATCAACATTTTTCGGGCACATCATGAGAAGAGGAAAGTTGGAATATTTGGTTACAATTGCAAAATAAAAGGAAAGAGAGATCGCGGACGACAAAGAGAGAAAATACTGGATAACTTGGTGTCATGGCATGGAAAACAGTCAACAACAGAATTGATACGATGCACTGTAGATAGAAGATTGTGAAAGGACATGATCGCCTAAGCCAACCGTTTGGCACATGATGATGATGAAGCTAAGATCACACAAGTATGTGAGAACATCCCAGCTGGCAGCTATGCTTTAGTTCTTCCTCTCACACACTTCTTCATTCATCTTATTTCATTTTTTTCTGTAGCTTTTGTTATTGTCTCATTTTTCTGTAGCTTTTGCTATTGTCTCATTTTTATGTAGCTTTTGTTATTGTCTCATTTTTATGTAGCTTTTGTTATTGTCTCATTTTTATGTAGCTTTTGTTATTGACTCATTTTTCTGTAGCCTTTGTAGTTGCCTCATATTTCATGGATGTAAAGGGGAGATAATGGAACAGTGTTTCTCTGTGTGTGTTGTTCATTGAGAATAGCACGTCAATGGACAGTTCTCTCCCTTCTCTGCTGACACTTTATTCGGATTGGACTGTTCATGTGGAGACAGTCACACATACCGGGCAGGGACGCCCGTAAAGCTGTCAAAGATTGAAAAGAATGCGCCTAAAATTGAAATGTGTACAGCTAAACTAACAGGGAAAGCGGATAAAGTATAAACGTTTCTGCTGCAGGTCTTCATCAGTAAAACGAAACAAAAAACGAATATCAAACAAATAAGTAACGTCACGTGTATTTCTTGTTGAACTTTAACCTTTTTTTCGTCCGTTTCGCCGCACAGTGCGTCACTCTCAATTTGATTATTGTGAACTGTCATCAAACCATATTCTATTTACATGTCTTGTATCATCGTGGTGTTGGTGAAATCTAATTCCTTGTTCAATTATCTAAACATTCATATCTAATATGTTCGATAAATATAAACATGTAGATTGATGTTTAAAACCATGACAAATGTTATCTCTGAAATCACTTCCGTTGCATCGAGAGCTTCTGTAAGGAAAGAGTTAAGCCACAGCTACATAGGCGTGATATCCGAAGGACCGTCGAGTACTCTCATCCAGAAACGAACTTTCTAGGTTTTGTTTCTAGAAATCCGATTTGCCGACAAGAACAATGTACAATCTCCGTCCTAACGTTGTGCTACCAATGCCTGGAACCTAGATACAAGATCAGTAAGAAAAATAACCTCTACTGAGATGAAATGTGTTAGACGAATTATAGGAAATATCATGAGAGATAAGATCAGAAATGAAGAACGGAGAAAAAAACGCTAGGAAGAATTCCAACAACAAAATACATAAAGAAACAATTGAAACAATTTTTTGGCCACGTGATAAGACAGTCATACCAGAACACAACACAACGAGCATTCAAAAAACGTTACGCGAACATCAGTCCCAAGGGCCGACAACAAAAAAGATGGATTGATGGAATATTAGAAACACTAGGAATCATAACAGCAGCAGAGGCCAACAGATGAACAAAAGATAGATTGATGGAATATTAGAAACACTAGGAATCATAACAGCAGGAGAGGCCAACAGAAGAGCAAAAGATGGATTGATTTAATATTAGAAACACTAGGAAACATAACAGCAGCAGAGGCCAACAGAAGAACAAAAGATGGATTGATGGAATATTAGAAACACTAGGAAACATAACAGCAGCAGAGGCCAACAGAAGAGTAAAAGATGGATTGATGGAATATTACAAACACTAGGAAACATAACAGCAGCAGAGGCCAACAGAAGAACAAAAGATGGATTGATGGAATATTAGAAACACTAGGAATCATAACAGCAGCAGAGGCCAACAGAAGAGCAAAAGATGGATTGATGGAATATTAGAAACACTAGGAAACATAACAGCAGCAGAGGCCAACAGAAGAACAAAAGATGGATTGATGGAATATTAGAAACACTAGGAAACATAACAGCAGCAGAGGCCAACAGAAGAACAAAAGATGGATTGATGGAATATTAGAAACACTAGGAAACATAGCAGCAGAGGCCAACAGAAGAGTAAAAGATGGATTGATGGAATATTAGAAACACTAGGAAACATAACAGCAGCAGAGGCAAACAGAAGATTAAAAGATGGATTGATGGAATATTAGAAACACTATGAAACATAACAGCAGGAGAGGTCAACAGAAGAACAAAAGATGGATTGATGGAATATTAGAAACACTAGGAAACATAACAGCAGGAGAGACCAACAGAAGAGCAAAAGATGGATTGATGGAATATTAGAAACACTAGGAAACATAACAGCAGGAGAGGTCAACAGAAGAAAAAAGATGGATTGATGGAATATTAGAAACACTAGGAAACATAACAGCAGGAGAGGTCAACAGAAGAACAAAAGATGGATTGATGGAATATTAGAAACACTAGGAAACATAACAACAGGAGAGGTCAACAGAAGAGCAAAGTACAACAATTGATATCTCTCTATCCTCTCGAAGCTGAAAGACAAACGAGGAAGGAAAGAAGACCAGTATACGTCGATGTGTGTGTGTTTGTTAACAAATCCCAGGAAAATACTTCCCCATACAGATCCTACAATTACCCGGTCATAATGGACTCCACAGAAGTCTCCTGGCACCACATATCTCTATAAACGACGCTCTTCACCTTCCCTGCCATGCCCTCTCTTCTGTTCAATTGGATATAATCATCATAACAACCACAAACAAGTTTCAACTCCAATGTTAAGTCAGTCCTATTATATGGCTGTGAAACATGGAGAACAACAACAATGAAAATAATTCAGATACAGACCATCTTTACGGATGCTTGAGCAGAATAAAAGGATGGAAATGGCAGGACAAAATCACTAACATAGAATTATGGAAATGTACCAGTCAAATACCACTGGATAAAAGGATACAACGAAGACGATAGCGCTGGATAGGACACACACTGTGGAAGCCAATTGAAAGTATTAAACGACATGCCGTTTATTGAAAACACCAGCGGTGGAGACAAAGTGGAAGGTCAACATTTTTTTTTGGAGAAGACAGATGAAAGTAGAGATGAAGATGATGGGAAGACATGGAATGATCTTAAAAGAATGGCGAGAAACAGAACGGCTTGGAAAGTGTTTGTTGAAGACCTATGCTCCACAGGGAGTTGAAAGTGTTTGTTGAAGACCTATACTCTAAAAGGAGATGAAAGTGTTATTTGAAGACCTATACTCTAAAAGGAGATGAAAGTGTTTGTTGAAGACCTATACTCTAAAAAGAGATGAAAGTGTTATTTGAAGACCTATACTCTAAAAGGAGATGAAAGTGTTATTTGAAGACCTATACTCTAAAAGGAGATGAAAGTGTTATTTGAAGACCTATACTCTAAAAGGAGATGAAAGTGTTATTTGAAGACCTATACTCTAAAAGGAGATGAAAGTGTTTGTTGAAGACCTATACTCTAAAAGGAGATGAAAGTGTTATTTGAAGACCTATACTCTAAAAGGAGATGAAAGTGTTTGTTGAAGACCTATACTCTAAAAGGAGAAGAAAGTGTTATTTGAAGACCTATACTCTAAAAAGAGATGAAAGTGTTATTTGAAGACCTAAACTCTAAAAGGAGATGAAAGTGTTATTTGAAGACCTATACTCTAAAAGGAGATGAAAGTGTTATTTGAATACCTATACTCTAAAAGGAGATGAAAGTGTTATTTGAAGACCTAAACTCTAAAAAGAGAAGAAAGTGTTATTTGAAGACCTATGCTCCAAAAGGAGATGAAAGTGTAATTTGAAGACCTAAACTCTAGAAGGAGATGAAAGTGTTATTTGAAGACCTATACTATAAAAGGAGATGAAAGTGTTATTTGAAGGCCTATGCTCCACAGGGAGTCTTTCCTTGTATGGTAAAGAAGCTGTTACCCACGCAGCGAGTCACTTGTACAACTTTCCAAACACTTGTCTGTATCATGACGTCATCAAATGTTTGGCTTCACTTCGATTTCGAGAGAAGAGTTAATGTTAGAGAATAGTTGATGTTAGAGAATAGTTGATGTTAGAGAATAGTTGATGTTAGAGAAGAGTTGATGTTAGAGAAGAGTTGATGTTAGAGAATAGTTGATGTTAGAGAATAGTTGATGTTAGAGAAGAGTTGATGTTAGAGAATAGTTGATGTTAGAGAATAGTTGATGTTAGAGAAGAGTTGATGTTAGAGAAGAGTTGATGTTAGAGAAGAGTTGATGTTAGAGAATAGTTGATGTTAGAGAAGAGTTGATGTTAGAGAATAGTTGATGTTAGAGAAGAGTGACGTTAGAGAAGAGTTGATGTTAGAGAAGAGTTGATGTTAGAGAATAGTTGATGTTAGAGAATAGTTGATGTTATAGAAGAGTTGATGTTAGAGAAGAGTCTGACGTTAGAGAAGAGTTGATGTTAGAGAAGAGTTGATGTTAGAGAAGAGTTGATGTTAGAGAAGAGTTGATGTTAGAGAAGAGTTGATGTTAGAGAATAGTTGATGTTAGAGAAGAGTTTATTTTGCAAGTTAGGATTTGATTACATAGGACAACAGCAAATGATACAAGAGATAAGTGAATGATACAAGACAATAGTAAATGATACAACAGAACAGTGAATGGTCCAAAACAATTATAAATGATTCAAGAAAATATCAAAGTATGCAAGACAATAATGAATGATTGTAGCAAAGTCAATGATATAAGTGATATAAGACAATAACAAATGATATAAGACAATAACAAATTATACAAAACAACTGTGAATGATACTAGACCAAAGCAACTGATAGTAGACAATTAGAAATGGTAGAAGACAACCGCAAACTATACTAGACAATAGTGAATGATACAAGATAAGAAAGAACGATACAGGACAAAAATAAATGATACAAGACAATAGTGAATGATATAAGAGTTAATAAGACGATTAAAAAATTGATGATACAAGAAAAGAACGCATGATACAAAATTAGATGTGATTATACAATGCGAGATTTATGATACAACAGATCATGCAATAGATCATATAATAGATAGATGATACAACAGATGATACAACAGATGATACAGTTTTAATAAAAGATAAACACTCTAAACCTTGGAGTAAAATAAATAGAAAGGAGAAATGCCAACACGCGGCTTGTGACAGGAAAACATGACCGCATTTAACAAATAAAATGTCTGGTGGGTAACAGAATTTGTCCTTGAACTGTCCTATCAGATTTTCCGCTGCCGAGACCCGGGCGAGGGAACCATCACTCTCAATCTAGCTCCTGATCGTCGGACATTGTCTTTCCCCAACTCTCCTGACGGAAAAAAGAGAGCCTCGGCGGAAACGAAGTCGAGACCTGGCAGGGAATAAGTGACAAATTGTGTCAGACGTCGGCAATTTGGCCGTCAGTCGGCGCTCGGTTAGGGATCTCAATACGCGAGATAGTTGAGGCTCATTACGGGGAAGTGTCGATGGTGATTTGTGGCTCCACTTGGGGAAACGGTGGATGTTAAAGACGTGTTCCTACAGCTTTGTGTCGTCCCTGTCACTGTCTGAATTATCGGGGGGCAGGGGGGCACTGCAGGTGGGGGTCAAACCTTTCAGGGACACAGGTGCAGCATCGGAGTAGAGGTGTGGTTTATCATCAGCATGTGTTATACCGGTTGGCGTAGGCGATCAAGTCCTTCCATATCTCTCTATCCACATTACATCGCATCAATTCCGTTGTTGACGGTGTTCCATGCCATGACACCAAGCTATCTAGTATCTTCTCTCTTTGTCGTCCGTGATCTCTCTTTCCCTGCATTTTGCCAGTTGTAACCAAATATTCCAACTTTCCTCTTCTCTTGATGTGCCAGAAAAATGTTGATTGTTTCTTTCTGATGTTTTTTAGGAGAGTATTCCACAGGGTATTGTTTCTTGAGTGTAGTAAAGGTGGAGGGAATATTGGAGGGTATTGTTTGTTGAGTGTAGTAAAGGTGGAGGGAATATTGGAGGGTATTGTTTGTTGAGTGTAGTAAAGGTGGAGGGAACATTGGAGGGTATTGTTTGTTGAGTGTAGTAAAAGTGGAGAGAACATTGGAGGGTATTGTTTGTTGAGTGTAGTAAAGGTGGAGGGAACATTGGAGGGTATTGTTTGTTGACTGTAGTAAAAGTGGAGGGAATATTGGAGGGTATTGTTTGTTGAGTGTAGTAAAGGTGGAGGGAATATTGGAGGGTATTGTTTGTTGAGTGTAGTAAAAGTGGAGAGAACATTGGAGGGTATTGTTTGTTGACTGTAGTAAAAGTGGAGAGAACATTGGAGGGTATTGTTTGTTGACTGTAGTAAAAGTGGAGGGAATATTGGAGGGTATTGTTTGTTGAGTGTAGTAAAAGTGGAGAGAACATTGGAGGGTATTGTTTGTTGACTGTAGTAAAAGTGGAGGGAATATTGGAGGGTATTGTTTGTTGAGTGTAGTAAAGGTGGAGGGAATATTGGAGGGTATTGTTTCTTGAGTATAGTAAAGGTGGAGGGAACATTGGAGGGTATTGTTTCTTGAGTGTAGTAAAGGTGGAGGGAATATTGGAGGGTATTGTTTGTTGAGTGTAGTAAAGGTGGAGGGAACATTGGAGGGTATTGTTTGTTGAGTGTAGTAAAGGTGGAGGGAACATTGGAGGGTATTGTTTGTTGAATGTAGTAAAGGTGGAGGGAACATTGGAGGGTATTGTTTGTTGAGTGTAGTAAAGGTGGAGGGAACATTGGAGGGAATTGTTTCTTGAGTGTAGTAAAGGTGGAGGGAACATTGGAGGGTATTGTTTCTTGAGTGTAGTAAAGGTGGAGGGAATATTGGAGGGTATTGTTTCTTGAGTATAGTAAAGGTGGAGGGAATATTGGAGGGTATTGTTTGTTGAATGTAGTAAAGGTGGAGGGAATATTGGAGGTTATTGTTTCTTGAGTGTAGTATAGGTGGAGGGAACATTGGAGGGAATTGTTTGTTGAGTGTAGTAATGGTGGAGGGAATATTGGAGGGTATTGTTTGTTGAATGTAGTAAAGGTGGAGGGAATATTGGAGGGTATTGTTTCTTGAGTGTAGTAAAGGTGGAGGGAATGTTGGAGGGTATTGTTTCTTGAGTATAGTAAAGGTGGAGGGAATATTGGAGGGTATTGTTTGTTGAGTGTAGTAAAGGTGGAGGGAACATTAAAGGGTATTGTTTCTTGAGTGTAGTAAAGGTGGAGGGAACATTGGAGGGTATTGTTTGTTGAGTGTAGTAAAGGTGGTGGGAACATTGGAGGGTATTGTTTGTTGAGTGTAGTAAAGGTGGAGGGAACATTGGAGGCTATTGTTTGTTGACTGTAGTAAAGGTGGAGGGAACATTGGAGGGTATAGTTTGTTGACTGTAGTAAAAGTGGAGAGAACATTGGAGGGTATTGTTTGTTGACTGTAGTAAAAGTGGAGAGAACATTGGAGGGTATTGTTTGTTGACTGTAGTAAAAGTGGAGAGAACATTGGAGGGTATTGTTTGTTGAGTGTAGTAAAGGTGGAGGGAATATTGGAGGCTATTGTTTGTTGAGTGTAGTAAAGGTGGAGGGAACATTGGAGGGTATTGTTTGTTGAGTGTAGTAAAGGTGGAGGGAACATTGGAGGGTACTGTTTGTTGAGTGTAGTAAAGGTGGAGGGAACATTGGAGGGTATTGTTTGTTGAGTGTAGTAAAGGTGGAGGGAACATTGGAGGGTATTGTTTGTTGAGTGTAGTAAAGGTGGAGGGAACATTGGAGGGTATTGTTTGTTGAGTGTAGTAAAGGTGGAGGGAACATTGGAGGCTATTGTTTGTTGACTGTAGTAAAAGTGGAGAGAACATTGGAGGGTATTGTTTGTTGAGTGTAGTAAAGGTGGAGGGAATGTTGGAGGGTATTGTTTCTTGAGTATAGTAAAGGTGGAGGGAATATTGGAGGGTATTGTTTGTTGAGTGTAGTAAAGGTGGAGGGAACATTAAAGGGTATTGTTTCTTGAGTGTAGTAAAGGTGGAGGGAACATTGGAGGGTATTGTTTGTTGAGTGTAGTAAAGGTGGTGGGAACATTGGAGGGTATTGTTTGTTGAGTGTAGTAAAGGTGGAGGGAACATTGGAGGCTATTGTTTGTTGACTGTAGTAAAGGTGGAGGGAACATTGGAGGGTATAGTTTGTTGACTGTAGTAAAAGTGGAGAGAACATTGGAGGGTATTGTTTGTTGACTGTAGTAAAAGTGGAGAGAACATTGGAGGGTATTGTTTGTTGACTGTAGTAAAAGTGGAGAGAACATTGGAGGGTATTGTTTGTTGAGTGTAGTAAAGGTGGAGGGAATATTGGAGGCTATTGTTTGTTGAGTGTAGTAAAGGTGGAGGGAACATTGGAGGGTATTGTTTGTTGAGTGTAGTAAAGGTGGAGGGAACATTGGAGGGTATTGTTTGTTGAGTGTAGTAAAGGTGGAGGGAACATTGGAGGGTATTGTTTGTTGAGTGTAGTAAAGGTGGAGGGAACATTGGAGGGTATTGTTTGTTGAGTGTAGTAAAGGTGGAGGGAACATTGGAGGGTATTGTTTGTTGAGTGTAGTAAAGGTGGAGGGAACATTGGAGGCTATTGTTTGTTGACTGTAGTAAAAGTGGAGAGAACATTGGAGGGTATTGTTTGTTGAGTGTAGTAAAGGTGGAGGGAATATTGGAGGGTATTGTTTGTTGAGTGTAGTAAAGGTGGAGGGAATATTGGAGGGTATTGTTTGTTGAGTGTAGTAAAGGTGGAGGGAATATTGGAGGGTATTGTTTGTTGAGTGTAGTAAAAGTGGAGAGAACATTGGAGGGTATTGTTTGTTGACTGTAGTAAAAGTGGAGAGAACATTGGAGGGTATTGTTTGTTGAGTGTAGTAAAGGTGGAGGGAATATTGGAGGGTATTGTTTGTTGAGTGTAGTAAAAGTGAAGAGAACATTGGAGGGTATTGTTTGTTGACTGTAGTAAAAGTGGAGAGAACATTGGAGGGTATTGTTTGTTGACTGTAGTAAAAGTGGAGAGAACATTGGAGGGTATTGTTTGTTGAGTGTAGTAAAGGTGGAGGGAATATTGGAGGCTATTGTTTGTTGAGTGTAGTAAAGGTGGAGGGAACATTGGAGGGTATTGTTTGTTGAGTGTAGTAAAGGTGGAGGGAACATTGGAGGGTATTGTTTGTTGAGTGTAGTAAAGGTGGAGGGAACATTGGAGGGTATTGTTTGTTGAGTGTAGTAAAGGTGGAGGGAACTGTTTGTTGAGTGTAGTAAATGTGGAGGGAACATTGGAGGGTATTGTTTGTTGAGTGTAGTAAAGGTGGAGGGAACATTGGAGGCTATTGTTTGTTGACTGTAGTAAAAGTGGAGAGAACATTGGAGGGTATTGTTTGTTGAGTGTAGTAAAGGTGGAGGGAATATTGGAGGCTATTGTTTGTTGAGTGTAGTAAAGGTGGAGGGAACATTGGAGGGCATTGTTTGTTGAGTGTAGTAAAGGTGGAGGAAACATTGGAGGGTATTGTTTGTTGAGTGTAGTAAAGGTGGAGGTATATATTGGAATGTTACTGACATTAAACAAAGTTATCGTTCCTGACATTAAACAAAGTTATCGTTCCTGACATTAAATAAAGTTATCGTTCCTGACATTTGAAAAGTTATCGTTCCTGACATTAAATAAAGTTATCGTTCCTGACATTAAACAAAGTTATCGTTACTGACATTAAGCAAATTTATCGTTGCTGACATTAAACAAAGCTAACGTTCGTGACATTAAACAAAGTTATCGTTGCTAAAATTAAACAAAGTTATCGTTACTGACATTTAAAAAGGTATCGTTCGTGACATTAAACAAAGTTATCGTTACTGACATTAAACAACGTTATCGTTCGTGACATTAAACAAGGTTATCGTTGCTGAAATTAAACAACGTTATAGTTGCTGACATTAAACAAAGTTATAGTTGCTGACATTAAACAAAGTTATCGTTCCTGACATTAAACAAAGTTATCGTTCCTGACATTAAACAAAGTTATCGTTCCTGACATTAAACAAAGTTATCGTTCCTGACATTAAATAAAGTTATCGTTGCTGACATTAAACAAAGTTATCGTTCCTGACATTAAACAAAGTTATCGTTCCTGACATTAAACAAAGTTATCGTTGCTGACATTAAACAAAGTTATCGTTACTGACATTAAACAAAGTTATCGTTACTGACATTAAACAAAGTTATCGTTGCTGACATTAAACAAAGTTATCGTCGCAGAGACGAAAACATGACCTGACTAATCAAGCAAAACATGACCTGACTAATCAAGCAAAACATGACTTGACTAATCAAGCAAAACATGACCTGACTAATCAAGCAAAACATGACCTGACTAATCAAGCAAAAAATGACCTGACTAATCAAGCAAAACATGACCTGACTAATCAAGCAAAACATAACCTGACTAATCAAGCAAAACATGACCTGACTAATCAAGCAAAACATGACCTGACTAATCAAGCAAAACATGAGCGAAAGTTAGTCCAGGAGGGCAGAACTAATGCCACAGATCTGTTCGGAAGTCCCTTAAACAAAACCGTGTTATCGAGGCAGATGAGAGGAGATCTGAGAGAAGGCGAGGGGATTTCCCAATCACAGACCCACATCGATGATAACAAAGAGTGGGTGGGGTCAGGAGAAGCGGGCACTCTGAAATCCTCTTGATAGGGGTCTCCAATTATGTATCAAGTGTTGATCTTCATTGAGCAGCAAGGTCATTTGAAGGCGTACTGGCAATTTTGGGGAAGGGAGGAAATGTGGATACCACGATAATAAGGAAGGTTTTTTTTTACAGTCCGGTTAATAAATAAGGAAGTTTTTGTTACAGTCCGGTTATTAAATAAGGAAGTTTTTGTTACAGTCCGGTTAATAAATAAGGAAGTTTTTGTTACAGTCCAGTCAATAAATAAGGAAGTTTTTGTTACAGTCCGGTTAATAAATGAGGAAGTTTTTGTTACCTTCCGGTTAATAAATAAGGAAGTTTTTGTTACCTTCCGGTTAATAAATAAGGAAGTTTTTGTTACCTTCCGGTTAATAAATAAGGAAGTTTTTGTTACAGTCTGGTTAATAAATAAGGAAGTTTTTGTTACCTTCCGGTTAATAAATAAGGAAGTTTTTGTTACTATCCGGTTAATAAATAAGGAAGTTTTTGTTACCTTTCGGTTAATAAATAAGGAAGTTTTTGTTACCTTTCGGTTAATAAATAAGGAAGTTTTTGTTACCTTCCGGTTAATAAATAAGGAAGTTTTTGTTACAGTCCGGTTAATAAATAAAGAAGTTTTTGTTACAGTCCGGTTAATAAATAAGGAAGTTTTTGTTACAGTCCAGTTAATAAATAAGGAAGTTTTTGTTACAGTCTAGTTAATAAATAAGGAAGTTTTTGTTACAGTCCGGTTAATAAATAAGGAAGTTTTTGTTACAGTCCGGTTAATAAATAAGGAAGTTTTTGTTACAGTCCGATTAATAAATAAGGAAGTTTTTGTTACAGTCCGGTTAATAAATAAGGAAGTTTTTGTTACAGTCCGGTTAATAAATAAGGAAGTTTTTGTTACAGTCTGGTTAATAAATAAGGAAGTTTTTGTTACAGTCCAGTCAATAAATAAGGAAGTTTTTGTTACAGTCCGGTTAATAAATGAGGAAGTTTTTGTTACCTTCCGGTTAATAAATAAGGAAGTTTTTGTTACAGTCTGGTTAATAAATAAGGAAGTTTTTGTTACCTTCCGGTTAATAAATAAGGAAGTTTTTGTTACAATCCGGTTAATAAATAAGGAAGTTTTTGTTACCTTTCGGTTAATAAATAAGGAAGTTTTTGTTACCTTCCGGTTAATAAATAAGGAAGTTTTTGTTACAGTCCGGTTAATAAATAAAGAAGTTTTTGTTACAGTCCGGTTAATAAATAAGGAAGTTTTTGTTACAGTCCAGTTATAAATAAGGAAGTTTTTGTTACAGTCTAGTTAATAAATAAGGAAGTTTTTGTTCCAGTCCGGTTAATAAATAGATAAGGAATTTTTTGTGTTACAGTCTGGTTAATAAATAAATAAGGAAGTTTTTGTTACAGTCCGGTTAATAAATAGAAATGGAATTTTTTGTGTTACAGTCCGGTTAATAAATAGATAAGGAAGTATTTGTTACTGTCCGGTTAATAAATAAGGAAGTATTTGTTACCTTCCAGTTATTAAATAAGGAAGTTTTTGTTACAGTCCGGTTAATAAATAAGGAAGTTTTTGTTACAGTCTGGTTAATAAATAAGGAAGTTTTTGTTACAGTCCGGTTAATAAATAAGGAAGTTTTTGTTACAGTCCAGTTAATAAATAAGGAAGTTTTTGTTACAGTCTAGTTAATAAATAAGGAAGTTTTTGTTACAGTCCGGTTAATAAATAGATAAGGAATTTTTTGTGTTACAGTCTGGTTAATAAATAAATAAGGAAGTTTTTGTTACAGTCCGGTTAATAAATAGATAAGGAATTTTTTGTGTTACAGTCCGGTTAATAAATAGAAATGGAATTTTTTGTGTTACAGTCCGGTTAATAAATAGATAAGGAAGTATTTGTTACAGTCCGGTTAATAAATAGATAGGAAGTATTTGTTACAGTCCGGTTAAAAAATAGATAAGGAAGTATTTGTTACAGTCCGGTTAATAAATAAGGAAGTTTTTGTTACAGTCCGGTTAATAAACAGATATGGAAGTTTTTGTTACAGTCTGGTTAATAAATAAGGAAGTTTTTGTTACAGTACGGTAATAAATAAGGAAGTTTTTGTTACAGTCCGGTTAATAAATAAGGAAGTTTTTGTTACGGTCCGGTTAATAAATAAATTTAATATTCTTCCACTTGTCTTTATTGAGCACTGAGATGATGTCTTTTCTTTTTTGCTGCCATTACTTCTTTCTTTTTGCTATTAAGGCCGAGTCCTTTATTTTCGCTTAATTTCACTATAATGTCTAATATTTCTTGTAACTCATTTTCACTCTTCGCGATTAAGACTGTATCATCAGCCTACCATGGATTGTTTATTTTATGACATCCGATTGTTACTCCAGGCAAGTCCCTTATCGATCTTCAAATAATCTAACTATACATGTTAAATAGATCCGGTGGCAGCAAACAACCTTGCCTGCCACCCTGCTTTACACTAGACTAATAAGAAATAAAGAAGCATTTGTTACAACATTAGACTATTAAGAAATAAAGAAGCATCTGTTACAACATTAGACTAATAGGAAAAAAAGAAGCATTTGTTACACTAGACTAATAGGAAATAAAGAAGCATTTGTTACAACATTAGACTAATAGGAAATAAAGAAGCATTTGTTACAACATTAGACTAATAAGAAATAAAGAAGCATTTGTTACAACATTAGACTAATAAGAAATAAAGAAGCATTTGTTACAACATTAGACTAATAGGAAAAAAAGAAGCATTTGTTACACTAGACTAATAGGAAATAAAGAAGCATTTGTTACAACATTAGACTAATAGCAAATAAAAAAGCATTTGTTACAACATTAGACTAATAGGAAATAAAGAAACATTTGTTACAACATTAGACTAATAGGAAATAAAGAAGCATTTGTTACAACATTAGACTAATAGGAAATAAAGAAGCATTTGTTACAACATTAGACTAATAGGAAATAAAGAAGCATTTGTTACAACATTAGACTAATAAGAAATAAAGAAACATTTGTTACAACATTAGACTAATAGGAAATAAAGAAACATTTGTTACAACATTAGACTAATAGGAAATAAAGAAACATTTGTTACATTAGACTAATAAGAAATAAAGAAGCATTTGTTACATTAGACTAATAGGAAATAAAGAAGCATTTGTTACACTAGACTAATAGGAAATAAAGAAGCATTTGTTACAACATTAGACTAATAGGAAATAAAAAAGCATTTGTTACACTAGACTAATAGGAAATAAAGAAGCATTTGTTACAACATTAGACTAATAGGAAATAAAGAAGCATTTGTTACACTAGACTAATAGGAAATAAAGAAGCATTTGTTACAACATTAGACTAATAGGAAATAAAGAAGCATTTGTTACATTAGACTAATAGGAAATAAAGAAGCATTTGTTACATTCCACTAAAAGGAAATAAAGAAGCATTTGTTACATTAGACTAATAGGAAATAAAGAAGCATTTGTTACAACATTAGACTAATAGGAAATAAAAAAGCATTTGTTACAACATTAGACTAATAGGAAATAAAAAAGCGTTTGTTACAACATTAGACTAATAGGAAATAAAGAAGCATTTGTTACAACATTAGACTAATAGGAAATAAAGAAGCATTTGTTACAACATTAGACTAATAGGAATAAAGAAACATTTGTTACAACATTAGACTAATAGGAAATAAAGAAGCATTTGTTACAACATTAGACTAATAGGAAATAAAGAAGCATTTGTTACAACATTAGACTAATAGGAAATAAAGAAACATTTGTTACATTAGACTAATAAGAAATAAAGAAGCCTTTGTTACAACATTAGACTAATAGGAAATAAAGAAGCATTTGTTACATTAGACTAATAGGAAATAAAGAAGCATTTGTTACAACATTAGACTAATAAGAAATAAAGAAGCATTTGTTACAACATTAGACTAATAAGAAATAAAGAAGCATTTGTTACAACATTAGACTAATAGGAAAAAGAAGCATTTGTTACAACATTAGACTAATAGGAAATAAAGAAGCATTTGTTACAACATTAGACTAATAGGAAAAAAGAAGCATTTGTTACATTAGACTAATAAGAAATAAAGAAGCATTTGTTACATTCGACTAATAGGAAATAAAGAAGCATTTGTTACAACATTAGACTAATAGGAAATAAAGAAGCATTTGTTACAACATTAGACTAATAGGAAATAAAGAAGCATTTGTTACAACATTAGACTAATAGGAAATAAAGAAGCATTTGTTACAACATTAGACTAATAGGAAATAAAGAAACATTTGTTACAACATTAGACTAATAAGAAATAAAGAAGCCTTTGTTACAACATTAGACTAATAGGAAATAAAGAAGCATTTGTTACATTAGACTAATAGGAAATAAAGAAGCATTTGTTACAACATTAGACTAATAAGAAATAAAGAAGCATTTGTTACAACATTAGACTAATAAGAAATAAAGAAGCATTTGTTACAACATTAGACTAATAGGAAATAAAGAAGCATTTGTTACAACATTAGACTAATAGGAAATAAAGAAGCATTTGTTACAAAATTAGACTAATAGGAAATAAAGAAGCATTTGTTACAACGTCAGATTGTCACAAATCATTGAATGCCACTCAGACGTGACTACAGAGTGTTCGCTAATCATTGAATGCCACCAAATATGAATGTTGAGGTTTTCTTTCTCAAAATACATTCGTTGACTACCAGGAACACCGTCAATCATCCAATGAATGCCACAAACATTAACATGCGGTTCTATCATCATCCACTGAATGCCACCAACATTACCATACAGTTCTATCATCATCCACTGAATGCCACCAACATTACTATACAGTTCTATCATCATTCACTGAATGCCACCAAATATACCATATAGCTCTATCATCATCCACTGAATGCCACCAACATTACCATACAGCTCTATCATCATCTACTGAATGCCACCAACATTACCATACAGCTCTATCATCATCCACTGAATGCCACCAACATTACCATACAGCTCTATCATCATCCAGCCGTGATAGCTCAGTGGTTAGTGAACTGAACTACAAAGGACAAGGGGTAGGGTTCGATCTCAACCGACGGCTTCCGGGTTCACCCAGCCTTAAATGGGTACCGGATTTTTTTCTGGGAGAGTAACGCAGCACGGCGTAATACCGACCACATTACCCTAAAAATCATGTGCTGAAGGTATGTAATATATAGGGTCATTAACACCATATTCCATATACGCCACTTGGCGTGACGGGGTACTGTACTTTTTTTTTACTATATCATCATCCACTGAATGCCACCAACATTACCATACAACTCTATCATCATCCACTGAATGCCACCTACATTACCATGCAGCTCTATCATCATCCCCTGAATGCCACCAAACACAAAGAACGCATATTTCCACCACCTGTCATTGAAACCATAAAACATGAAAACCACATTTTTCTACAAACGACTGAATTCCACACAATATGAACAATACTTTTTTGTTAACAGTTCAAGAATGTCAACGAACAAACAAAACTATCAGTAGATTTATCAGTAGATTTATCAGTAGATTTATCAGTAGATTTATCAGAGAAATAGAGAAGAACTAATCAGAGAGACGAACACGTCAGACGGAACAATGACGTGGATGTTTGTCAACACGCTGCTGACGTGTCAGATACCACGAGAAGCCAGGTTTAATCACGAAGATCGAGGCGAATCGAGGGGTAAAAATAAATTCAATAAAAATGAGTCGTCAGAAAATGTCTTTGATGGAATCAGCTCTCTGGAACGGGAGGAGGAGAGATATATTAATAGATGTGTGGGATGTCTTGTGTAGGGTGGTACTGTCTCTAATGGTGGAGATTAGGGAGTGTTTGTGAGGGGGTTGCATGAAGATGTTGATAGTGTCTGGCATGGGAGACCTCGAAGGAGATTGCTGTCACGTGTTGGAAGATTGAGAGGGTCTTATGTCTAGTGGGTACTGGATCAGGAGATGCCATGATTAGCAAGGTACTGGCAGACAGTAAGGTTGAGAGCTAAGGAGGTACTGGAAGATAGTAGGAATGAGAGTTAATGAGGTACTGGGAGACAGTAGGAATGAGAGTTAATCAGGTATTGGGAGATAGTAGGAGTGAGAGTTAATGAGGTACTGGGAGATAGTAGGAATGATAGTTAATGAGGTACTGGGAGATAGTAGAAATGAAAGTTAATGAGGTACTGGGAGATAGTAGGAAAGAAATAATGAGGTATTGGGAGATAGTAGGAATGAGAGTTAATGAGGTACTGGTAGATAGTAGGAATGATAGTTAATGAGGTACTGGGAGATAGTAGGAATGAGAGTTAATGAGGTACTGGGAGATAGTAGGAATGAGAGTTTATGAGGTACTGGCAGATAGTAGGAATGAGAGTTAATGAGGTACTGGTAGATAGTAGGAATGATAGTTAATGAGGTACTGGGAGATAGTAGGAATGAGAGTTAATGAGACACTGGGAGACTGTAGGAATAAGAGTTAATGAGGTACTGGGAGACAGTAGGAATGAGAGTTAATGAGGTACTGGGAGATAGTAAGAATGAGAGTTTATGAGGTACTGGGATATAGTAAGGTTGAGAGTTAATGATGCACTGGGAGGTAGTAGGAATAAGAGTTAATGAGGTACTGGGACAGAGTAGGTCTGAGAACTAAAGAGGTACTGGGAGACAGTAGGTCTGAGAAGTAAGGAGGTACTGGGAGACAACAGGAATGAGAACTAAGCAAGTACTGGGAGATAGTAGGAATTAGCACTAATGAAGTACTGGTATATAGTAGGACTGAGAGTAAATAAAGTACTGGTAAATAGTAGGACTGAGAGAAAATAAAGTACTGGTAAATACATGTAGTAGGAGTGAGAGAAAATAAAGTACTGGTAAATACATGTAGTAGGAGTGAGAGAAAATAAAGTACTGGTAAATAGTAGGACTGAGAGAAAATAAAGTACTGGTAAATACATGTAGTAGGAGTGAGAGAAAATAAAGTACTGGTAAATAGTAGGACTGAGAGAAAATAAAGTACTGGTAAATACATGTAGTAGGAGTGAGAGAAAATAAAGTACTGGTAAATAGTAGGACTGAGAGAAAATAAAGTACTGGTAAATACATGTAGTAGGAGTGAGAGAAAATAAAGTACTGGTAAATACATGTAGTAGGAGTGAGAGAAAATAAAGTACTGGTAAATACATGTAGTAGGAGTGAGAGAAAATAAAGTACTGGTAAATACATGTAGTAGGAGTGAGAGAAAATAAAGTACTGGTAAATACATGTAGTAGGAGTGAGAGAAAATAAAGTACTGGTAAATACATGTAGTAGGACTGAGAGAAAATAAAGTACTGGTAAATAGTAGGAGTGAGAGAAAATAAAGTACTGGTAAATAGTAGGAGTGAGAGAAAATAAAGTACAGGGAGATATATGTCTGAGAACAAGTAAGGTACTGGGAGATGGTAGGTCTGAGAACAAGTAAGGTACTGGGAGATAGTATGTCTGAGAACAAGTAAGGTACTGGGAGATAGTATGTCTGAGAACAAGTAAGGTACTGGGAGATGAGTACACGTGCGTGAAAGACATCGCCAGTGATGGCTACATTTGAGCTAGCTATCTTAGTTTGTCGTGTGTTCTAACGTTTTCTTCTCTTGTTGATTGTTTGTGCTGTTTCTCCGAGTGATGTAGACATAGTTCTTCCCCTGAAATGATTCTCTGATCGGCCCGGAAGTCTCTCTCCACAATGATGTCATGTTTGTCTTACACCCACCAGGTGGCCAAATTGTCCAATCACAATCGAGTAACCAAAATGACGTCAGCACAACTTTCCTGGCTCTCCGAACTTGTTGGGGCTCAAGAGTTAAGTCGTTGGTGACCTGTAGCTCCAGTGACGTCATTCGACAAATTCTCTTGCATGGGACACAGTAGTTTGTCACTGATGCTTTAGTCCATTTTCTCATTCTTTCTTACTCTCATTCTCTCATTCTCTCGTTCTCTCATTCTCTCATTTTCTCATTCTCTCATTCTCTAATTTTATCGTTCTCTCATTCTCTCGTTCCCTCCTTCTTTCATTCTCTCATTCTCTCGTTCTCTCATTTTCTCATTCTCACATTCTCTCATTCTCTCGTTCTCTTATTCTCACATTCTCTCGTTCTCTCATTCTCTCGTTCTCTCATTCTCACATTCTCTCGCTCTCTCATTCTCTCGTTCTCTCATTTTCTCATTCTCTCGATCTCTCATTCTCTCATTCTCTCGTTCTCTTATTCTCTCGTTCTCTTTTCCTCTCGTTCTCTCATTCTCTCATTCTCACATTATCTCATCCTCTCATTGTCTCGTTCTCTCATTCTCTGATTCCATGAAGATAAAACACACAAACCTCTACCATTTGACATTTTAAACAAATGATTAGAAGAAGATGTCTGTCCAAATATAAAACCTTCTGTGTTTAAATCATGAATATTGCATCTCCCGAAACGCTCACATTGTCCACTCGTTGATCGTCTATTCCAAGCACTAACTACAAATATAACGTTCATCAAGAATTCTTTGACTTGGTAGGAACATTGTACATTTTGTGTGTCTGGCATCACAAATTGGAACCACTCCCATAAAGAATCACTTTAATCATGAGGAGACTGTACTAAGCTCAATCTTCGTCCACAAATGTTGCTAAATGACCAAAATTAGAACTAAAATTTCACTTTGAGATGAAGACATGCAACTGTGTACACTAATCTTGTGAGCCGTCCCTGACTCAACTATACTGTGAGAGACGTCCCTGACTCAACTAGTCTGTGTGAGCCGTCCCTGACTCAACTAGTCTGTGTGAACCGTCCCTGACTCAACTAGTCGGTGTGAGACGTCCCTGACTCAACTAGATTGTGTGAGACGTCCCTGACTCAACTATACTGTGTGAGCCGTCCATGACTCAACTATACTGTGTGAGCCGTCCATGACTCAACTATACTGTGTGAGCCGTCCCTGACTCAACTATACTGTGTGAGCCGTCCATGACTCAACTATACTGTGTGAGCCGTCCATGACTCAACTATACTGTGTGAGCCGTCCATGACTCAACTATACTGTGTGAGCCGTCCCTGACTCAACTATACTGTGTGAGCCGTCCCTGACTCAACTATACTGTGTGAGCCGTCCCTGACTCAACTATACTGTGTGAGCCGTCCATGACTCAACTATACTGTGTGAGCCGTCCCTGACTCAACCAGAAACCCACTTTTAATCAGCTACTTTAGTTCAGTCTAAATATTGTGAGTTGTTGAAGTCATACCATGAATTAATATGAGCAGAAGTTCTTTGACTCGTGGAGGCTTGTCATGGCTTTCTTGACATTCCCGGCTCTTACTGGACAAGTTAGACTCGATATTAGGTCTTATATATCAATAAGAGTAACCATTACACGGAGCACGGCGATCCTAGCTTCTGTTAGCCTGCCTGTTTTGACACTGTCTCAATTCTAAAACTGGACTACAAAGGACAAGAGGTAGGGTTCGATCTCAACCGACGGCTCCGGGTTCACCCAGCCTTAAATGGGTACCGGATTTTTTTTTCAGGGAAAGTAAAGCGGCGCGGGCGTAATACCGACCACATTACCCCAAAAAATCATATGCTGAAGGTCTGTAAAATTTATGGCCACTAACACCATATTCTACGCTACTTGGCGTGACGGGCACTTTACTTTTTTTTACTCAATACTAGGTCTTCTATATCAGTAAGAGCCACCACTACAGGGAACACGGCGATCCTAGCTTCTGTTAGCCAGCCTGTTTTGTTGTAGGCTCAATACTAGGTCTTCTATATCAGTAAGAGCCACCACTACAGGGAACACGGCGACCCTAGCTTCTGTTAGCCTGCCTGTTTTGTTGTAGACTCAATACTAGGTCTTCTATATCAGTAAGAGCCACCACTACAGGGAACACGGCGACCCTAGCTTCTGCTGTCCAGCCTGTTTTGTTGTAGACTCAATACTAGGTCTTCTATATCAGTAAGAGCCACCACTACAGGGAACACGGCGACCCTAGCTTCTGCTGTCCAGCCTGTTTTGACTCAGGCTGCTACCGGAGAGACTGACCATAAAGATGATGGCAAAGTCTTGGCCAGCTGATGGTCAGCAGACCCTGTGGCTGTGACTGTAGGTGCTAGACGCCTGAGCTCTTCCCCAGACATCGTGAGAAGGCAGGTCCTATCAACTGATGTCAGTTTGGATGCGTCATTCGTCTCCTGTTTTCCAGAGTGCACACGGGCAGAAGAACGCAACAGTTTTGCAACCAAAATAAAATTACTTGCGTTCAAAATTGCGTGTTATTATAACAAATAGAATTGACATGCATCGTAAATGTAGCCGCAGAATTTGGGTCAAATTTCCAAAAATTGCACTTAATGTTTGCACATAACCGGCATCCAAACAACCACAATTCGTTTACTTGATATTGATACCTAAATGTTGTCACAACTTGGCCAGATTCCATGTTACGCTAATCTAATGTCGGGCTGGATATTGAGCTTAATTTGGTCACACGTGGTGCAGGTATAATTTGTTTACTGAACTTGCCCCGGAAACGGAAGGATATCTGAGTTCTCGCGAGACTTGTTTGAAAGGCTTTTGCCTTGAGGTAATTCCATTTAGTAATAGAGGCCCGATGAATGCAAGCGTTTATATTTGGTATCAACAGAAATAAGCGAATCACGTGTTTGTTAATGCTCGAGAACAGGTTGTACTTAGAGGCAGTGGCCTCATGCCACTGGTGGTTCATGGGTCAGCAAACACCTGAGTGCTCCACTCAATTAATGAAACATCCGAGTGCTCCACACAAGTAATAAAACATCCAAGTGTTCCACTCAATTAATGAAACATCCAAGTGTTCCACTCAATTAATGAAACATCCGAGTGCTCCAATCAATTAATGAAACATCCAAGTACTCCACTCAATTAATGAAACATCCAAGTACTCCACTCAATTAATGAAATATCAGAGTGCTCCACTCAATTAAAAAAAACATCCAAGTACTCTAGCCAATTAATGAAACATCCAAGTACTCCATTCAATTAATGAAAAATCCGAGTGCTCCACTCAATTAATGAAACATCCGAGTGTTCCACTCAATTAATGAAACATCCAAGTGCTCCACTCAATTAATGAAACATGCGAGTACTCCACTAAATTAATGAAACATCCAAGTACTGCACTCAATTAATGAAACATCCGAGTACTCCACTCAATTAATGAAACATCCGAGTACTCCACTCAATTAATGAAACATGCGAGTACTCCACTAAATTAATGAAACATCCAAGTACTCCACTCAATTAATAAAACATCCAAGTACTCCACTCAATTAATGAAACATCCGAGTTCTGCACTCAAATAAAGAAACATAAAACTAGTAACTACTCCTGAAATGTGGCGTAGAACAACAAACAAAATGTCAAAAGAGCAAGTGGTAGATCCAGAGTAAGATGGACAGACAACGTGAAAGAAACGCTACAACAACATCAGGGAAACGCTACAACAACATTAGGGAAACGCTACAACAACATGAGAGAAACGCTACAACAACATCAGGGAAACGCTACAACAACATGAGAGAAACGCTACAACAACATGAGAGAAACGCTACAACAACATCAGGGAAACGCTACAACAACATCAGGGAAACGCTACAACAACATGAGAGAAACACTACAACCACATGAGAGAAACGCTACAACAACATGAGAGAAACGCTACAACAACATCAGGGAAACGCTACAACAACATGAGAGAAACACTACAGCAACATGCGAGAAACGCTACAACAACATCGGGGAAACGCTACAACAACATCAGGGAAACGCTACAACAACATGAAAGAAACACTACAACAACATGAGAGAAACGCTACAACAACATGTGAGAAACGCTACAACAACATCAGGGAAACGCTACAACAACATGATAGAAACGCTACAACAACATGAGAGAAACGCTACAACAACATGAGAGAAACGCTACAACAACATCAGGGAAACGCTACAACAACATCAGGGAAACGCTACAACAACATCAGGGAAACGCTACAACAACATCAGAGAAACGCTACAGCAACATGAGAGAAACGCTACAGCAACATGAGAGAAACGCTACAACAACATCAGAGAAACGCTACAACAACATGAGAGAAACGCTACAACATCATGAGAGAATCGCTACAACAACATCAGGGAAACGCTACAGCAACATGAAAGAAACGCTACAGCAACATGAGAGAAACGCTACAACAACATGAGAGAAACGCTACAGCAACATGAGAGAAACGCTACAACAACATGAGATAAACGCTACAACAACATCAGAGAAACGCTACAACAACATGAGAGAAACGCTACAACAACATGTGAGAAACGCTACAACAACATCAGAGAAACGCTACAACAACATGAGAGAAACGCTACAACAACATGAGAGAAACGCTACAACAACATCAGGGAAACGCTACAACAACATGAGAGAAACGCTACAACAACATGAGAGAAACGCTACAACAACATGAGAGAAACGCTACAACAACATGAGAGAAACGCTACAACAACATGAGAGAAACGCTACAACAACATGAGAGAAACGCTACAACAACATGAGAGAAACGCTACAACAACATGAGAGAAACGCTACAACAACATCAATTGACAATGAGTAGAGCCGCCAAGATGGCGAGAACCAGAACTTTGTATTTCCCTCGACACCCGGACGGGCACAAGAGGAAGTGGAGACACAAAATAAAAGTACATGACAGTACCCATTACCACAAACAAACATCTTATACTCATTATATTCATTCCCACCTGATGATATCAGTGTCAAACATGGTCACTCACGTCCAAGCAATAGATAAAGCTAGTCAGCACATTGATGAGATGTTTGAGAGATGAGTTTGGAGAGACCGGAAGAGAGATAATCAGGAATGATGTCAGAGAGAGATTGGGCGTTGAGTCAGTTCTAAACTACATACAGAGACAACAAATGGTTCACTCGACTGATGGGAGAATGATGTCAGAGAGAGATTGGGCATTGAGTCAGTTCTAAACTACATACAGAGACAACAAATGGTTCACTCGACTGATGGGAGAATGATGTCAGAGAGAGATTGGGCGTTGAGTCAGTTCTAAACTACATACAGAGACAACAAATGGTTCACTCGACTGATGGGAGAATGATGTCAGAGAGAGATTGGACATTGAGTCAGTTCTAAACTACATACAGAGACAACAAATGGTTCACTCGACTGATGGGAGAATGATGTCAGAGAGAGATTGGGCATTGAGTCAGTTCTAAACTACATACAGAGACAACAAATGGTTCACTCGACTGATGGGGGAATGATGTCAGAGAGAGATTGGGCATTGAGTCAGTTCTAAACTACATACAGAGACAACAAATGGTTCACTCGACTGATGGGAGAATGATGTCAGAGAGAGATTGGCATTGAGTCAGTTCTAAACTACATACAGAGACAACAAATGGTTCACTCGACTGATAGGAGAATGATGTCAGAGAGAGATTGGGCATTGAGTCAGTTCTAAACTACATACAGAGACAACAAATGGTTCACTCGACTGATGGGAGAATGATGTCAGAGAGAGATTGGGCATTGAGTCAGTTCTAAACTACATACAGAGACAACAAATGGTTCACTCGACTGATAGGAGAATGATGTCAGAGAGAGATTGGGCATTGAGTCAGTTCTAAACTACATACAGAGACAACAAATGGTTCACTCGACTGATGGGAGAATGATGTCAGAGAGAGATTGGGCATTGAGTCAGTTCTAAACTACATACAGAGACAACAAATGGTTCACTCGACTGATGGGAGAATGATGTCAGAGAGAGATTGGGCATTGAGTCAGTTCTAAACTACATACAGAGACAACAAATGGTTCACTCGACTGATGGGAGAATGATGTCAGAGAGAGATTGGGCGTTGAGTCAGTTCTAAACTACATACAGAGACAACAAATGGTTCACTCGACTGATGGGAGAATGATGTCAGAGAGAGATTGGGCATTGAGTCAGTTCTAAACTACATACAGAGACAACAAATGGTTCACTCGACTGATGGGAGAATGATGTCAGAGAGAGATTGGGCGTTGAGTCAGTTCTAAACTACATACAGAGACAACAAATGGTTCACTCGACTGATGGGAGAATGATGTCAGAGAGAGATTGGGCGTTGAGTCAGTTCTAAACTACATACAGAGACAACAAATGGTTCACTCGACTGATGGGAGAATGATGTCAGAGAGAGATTGGGCATTGAGTCAGTTCTAAACTACATACAGAGACAACAAATGGTTCACTCGACTGATGGGAGAATGATGTCAGAGAGAGATTGGGCATTGAGTCAGTTCTAAACTACATACAGAGACAACAAATGGTTCACTCGACTGATGGGAGAATGATGTCAGAGAGAGATTGGACATTGAGTCAGTTCTAAACTACATACAGAGACAACAAATGGTTCACTCGACTGATGGGAGAATGATGTCAGAGAGAGATTGGGCGTTGAGTCAGTTCTAAACTACATACAGAGACAACAAATGGTTCACTCGACTGATGGGAATGATGTCAGAGAGAGATTGGGCATTGAGTCAGTTCTAAACTACATACAGAGACAACAAATGGTTCACTCGACTGATGGGAGAATGATGTCAGAGAGAGATTGGGTATTGAGTCAGTTCTAAACTACATACAGAGACAACAAATGGTTCACTCGACTGATGGGAGAATGATGTCAGAGAGAGATTGGGTATTGAGTCAGTTCTAAACTACATACAGAGACAACAAATGGTTCACTCGACTGATGGGAGAATGATGTCAGAGAGAGATTGGCATTGAGTCAGTTCTAAACTACATACAGAGACAACAAATGGTTCACTCGACTGATGGGGGATGTCAGAGAGAGATTGGGCATTGAGTCAGTTCTAAACTACATACAGAGACAACAAATGGTTCACTCGACTGATGGGGGATGTCAGAGAGAGATTGGGTATTGAGTCAGTTCTAAACTACTTACAGAGACAACAAATGGTTCACTCGACTGATGGGGAATGATGTCAGAGAGAGATTGGGCATTGAGTCAGTTCTAAACTACATACAGAGACAACAAATGGTTCACTCGACTGATGGGAGAATGATGTCAGAGAGAGATTGGGCATTGAGTCAGCTCTAAACTACATACAGAGACAACAAATGGTTCACTCGACTGATGGGAGAATGATGTCAGAGAGAGATTGGACATTGAGTCAGTTCTAAACTACATACAGAGACAACAAATGGTTCACTCGACTGATGGGAGAATGATGTCAGAGAGAGATTGGGCGCTGAGTCAGTTCTAAACTACATACATAGAGACAACAAATGGTTCACTCGACTGATGGGGGAATGATGTCAGAGAGAGATTGGACATTGAGTCAGTTCTAAACTACATACAGAGACAACAAATGGTTCACTCGACTGATGGGAGAATGATGTCAGAGAGAGATTGGGCATTGAGTCAGTTCTAAACTACATACAGAGACAACAAATGGTTCACTCGACTGATGGGAGAATGATGTCAGAGAGAGATTGGGTATTGCGTCAGTTCTAAACTACATACAGAGACAATAAATGGTTCACTCGACTGATGGGGGAATGATGTCAGAGAGAGATTGGGCATTGAGTCAGTTCTAAACTACATACAGAGACAACAAATGGTTCACTCGACTGATGGAGAATGATGTCAGAGAGAGATTGGGTATTGAGTCAGTTCTAAACTACATACAGAGACAACAAATGGTTCACTCGACTGATGGGGGAATGATGTCAGAGAGAGATTGGGCATTGAGTCAGTTCTAAACTACATACAGAGACAACAAATGGTTCACTCGACTGATGGGAGAATGATGTCAGAGAGAGATTGGGCATTGAGTCAGTTCTAAACTACATACAGAGACAACAAATGGTTCACTCGACTGATGGGAGAATGATGTCAGAGAGAGATTGGACATTGAGTCAGTTCTAAACTACATACAGAGACAACAAATGGTTCACTCGACTGATGGGAGAATGATGTCAGAGAGAGATTGGGCGTTGAGTCAGTTCTAAACTACATACAGAGACAACAAATGGTTCACTCGACTGATGGGAGAATGATGTCAGAGAGAGATTGGACATTGAGTCAGTTCTAAACTACATACAGAGACAACAAATGGTTCACTCGACTGATAGGAGAATGATGTCAGAGAGAGATTGGGCATTGAGTCAGTTCTAAACTACATACAGAGACAACAAATGGTTCACTCGACTGATGGGGAATGATGTCAGAGAGAGATTGGGCATTGAGTCAGTTCTAAACTACATACAGAGACAACAAATGGTTCACTCGACTGATGGGAGAATGATGTCAGAGAGAGATTGGGCATTGAGTCAGTTCTAAACTACATACAGAGACAACAAATGGTTCACTCGACTGATGGGAGAATGATGTCAGAGAGAGATTGGGCGTTGAGTCAGTTCTAAACTACATACAGAGACAACAAATGGTTCACTCGACTGATGGGAGAGAGGAAGAGAATGATACAGGAGAGAATGATGTCAGAGAGGATTGGGCGTTGAGTCAGTTCTAAACTAATACAGAGACAACAAATGGTTCACTCGACTGATGGGAGAATGATGTCAGAGAGAGATTGGCTTGAGTCAGTTCTAAACTACATACAGAGACAACAAATGGTTCACTCGACTGATGGGAGAATGATGTCAGAGAGAGATTGGGCGTTGAGTCAGTTCTAAACTACATACAGAGACAACAAATGGTTCACTCGACTGATGGAGAATGATGTCAGAGAGAGATTGGACATTGAGTCAGTTCTAAACTACATACAGAGACAACAAATGGTTCACTCGACTGATGGGAGAATGATGTCAGAGAGAGATTGGCTTGAGTCAGTTCTAAACTACATACAGAGACAACAAATGGTTCACTCGACTGATGGGAGAATGATGTCAGAGAGAGATTGGCATTGAGTCAGTTCTAAACTACATACAGAGACAACAAATGGTTCACTCGACTGATGGAATGATGTCAGAGAGAGATTGGGCATTGAGTCAGTTCTAAACTACATACAGAGACAACAAATGGTTCACTCGACTGATGGGGAATGATGTCAGAGAGAGATTGGGCATTGAGTCAGTTCTAAACTACATACAGAGACAACAAATGGTTCACTCGACTGATAGGAGAATGATGTCAGAGAGAGATTGGGCATTGAGTCAGTTCTAAACTACATACAGAGACAACAAATGGTTCACTCGACTGATGGGAGAATGATGTCAGAGAGAGATTGGGCGTTGAGTCAGTTCTAAACTACATACAGAGACAACAAATGGTTCACTCGACTGATGGAGAATGAGTCAGAGAGAGATTGGGCATTGAGTCAGTTCTAAACTAATAACAGAGACAACAAATGGTTCACTCGACTGATGAGGAATGATGTCAGAGAGATTGGGCGTTGAGTCAGTTCTAAACTACATACAGAGACAACAAATGGTTCACTCGACTGATGGGAGAATGATGTCAGAGAGAGATTGGCGTTGAGTCAGTTCTAAACTACATACAGAGACAACAAATGGTTCACTCGACTGATGGGGGATGTCAGAGAGAGATTGGGTATTGAGTCAGTTCTAAACTACATACAGAGACAACAAATGGTTCACTCGACTGATGGGAGAATGATGTCAGAGAGAGATTGGGCGTTGAGTGAGCAGTTCTAAACTACATACAGAGACAACAAATGGTTCACTCGACTGATGGGAGAATGATGTCAGAGAGAGATTGGGCGTTGAGTCAGTTCTAAACTACATCAGAGACAACAAATGGTTCACTCGACTGATGGGATGTCAGAGAGAGATTGGCATTGAGTCAGTTCTAACTACATACAGAGACAACAAATGGTTCACTCGACTGATGGAGAAATGATGTCAGAGAGAGATTGGGTATTGAGTCAGTTCTAAACTACATACAGAGACAACAAATGGTTCACTCGACTGATGGGAGAATGATGTCAGAGAGAGATTGGGCGTTGAGTCAGTTCTAAACTACATACAGAGACAACAAATGGTTCACTCGACTGATGGGAGAATGATGTCAGAGAGAGATTGGACATTGAGTCAGTTCTAAACTACATACAGAGACAACAAATGGTTCACTCGACTGATGGAGAATGATGTCAGAGAGAGATTGGGCGTTGAGTCAGTTCTAAACTACATACAGAGACAACAAATGGTTCACTCAACTGATGGAGAATGATGTCAGAGAGAGATTGGACATTGAGTCAGTTCTAAACTACATACAGAGACAACAAATGGTTCACTCGACTGATAGGAGAATGATGTCAGAGAGAGATTGGGCATTGAGTCAGTTCTAAACTACATACAGAGACAACAAATGGTTCACTCGACTGATGGGGAATGATGTCAGAGAGAGATTGGGCATTGAGTCACTTCTAAACTACATACAGAGACAACAAATGGTTCACTCGACTGATAAGAATGATGTCAGAGAGAGATTGGTTATTGAGTCAGTTCTAAACTACATACAGAGACAACAAATGGTTCACTCGACTGATGGGAGAATGATGTCAGAGAGAGATTGGGCGTTGAGTCAGTTCTAAACTACATACAGAGACAACAAATGGTTCACTCGACTGATGGAGAATGATGTCAGAGAGAGATTGGGCATTGAGTCAGTTCTAAACTAAATAACAGAGACAACAAATGGTTCACTCGACTGATGGAGAATGATGTCAGAGAGATTGGGCGTTGAGTCAGTTCTAAACTACATACAGAGACAACAAATGGTTCACTCGACTGATGGGGGATGTCAGAGAGAGATTGGGCATTGAGTCAGTTCTAAACTACATACAGAGACAACAAATGGTTCACTCGACTGATGGGAGAATGATGTCAGAGAGAGATTGGGTATTGAGTCAGTTCTAAACTACATACAGAGACAACAAATGGTTCACTCGACTGATGGGAGAATGATGTCAGAGAGAGATTGGGCGTTGAGTCAGTTCTAAACTACATACAGAGACAACAAATGGTTCACTCGACTGATGGGAGAATGATGTCAGAGAGAGATTGGGTATTGAGTCAGTTCTAAACTAACATACAGAGACAACAAATGGTTCACTCGACTGATGGAGAATGATGTCAAGAGAGATTGGGCATTGAGTCAGTTCTAAACTACATACAGAGACAACAAATGGTTTCACTCGACTGATGGGAGAATGATGTCAGAGAGAGATTGGCGTTGAGTCAGTTCTAAACTACATACAGAGACAACAAATGGTTCACTCGACTGATGGGAGAATGATGTCAGAGAGAGATTGGGTATTGAGTCAGTTCTAAACTACATACAGAGACAACAAATGGTTCACTCGACTGATGGAGAATGATGTCAGAGAGAGATTGGACATTGAGTCAGTTCTAAACTACATACAGAGACAACAAATGGTTCACTCGACTGATGGGAGAATGATGTCAGAGAGAGATTGGGCATTGAGTCAGTTCTAAACTACATACAGAGACAACAAATGGTTCACTCGACTGATAGGAGAATGATGTCAGAGAGAGATTGGGCATTGAGTCAGTTCTAAACTACATACAGAGACAACAAATGGTTCACCTCGACTGATGGGAGAATGATGTCAGAGAGAGATTGGGCATTGAGTCAGTTCTAAACTACATACAGAGACAACAAATGGTTCACTCGACTGATGGGAGAATGATGTCAGAGAGAGATTGGACATTGAGTCAGTTCTAAACTACATACAGAGACAACAAATGGTTCACTCGACTGATAGGAGAATGATGTCAGAGAGAGATTGGCATTGAGTCAGTTCTAACTACATACAGAGACAACAATGGTTCACTCGACTGATGGGGAATGATGTCAGAGAGAGATTGGGCATTGAGTCAGTTCTAAACTACATACAGAGACAACAAATGGTTCACTCGACTGATAGGAGAATGATGTCAGAGAGAGATTGGGCATTGAGTCAGTTCTAAACTACATACAGAGACAACAAATGGTTCACTCGACTGATGGGAGAATGATGTCAGAGAGAGATTGGGCGTTGAGTCAGTCTAAACTAAATAAACAGAGACAACAAATGGTTCACTCGACTGATGGAGAATGATGTCAGAGAGAGATTGGGCGTTGAGTCAGTTCTAAACTACATACAGAGACAACAAATGGTTCACTCGACTGATGGGAGAATGATGTCAGAGAGAGATTGGGCGTTCAGTCAGTTCTAAACTACATACAGAGACAACAAATGGTTCACTCGACTGATGGGAGAATGATGTCAGAGAGAGATTGGGTATCGAGTCAGTTCTAAACTACATACAGAGACAACAAATGGTTCACTCGACTGATGGGAGAATGATGTCAGAGAGAGATTGGACATTGAGTCAGTTCTAAACTACATACAGAGACAACAAATGGTTGACTCGACTGATGGGAGAATGATGTCAGAGAGAGATTGGGCATTGAGTCAGTTCTAAACTACATACAGAGGCAACAAATGGTTCACTCGACTGATGGGAGAATGATGTCAGAGAGAGATTGGGCATTGAGTCAGCTCTAAACTACATACAGAGACAACAAATGGTTCACTCGACTGATGGGAGAATGATGTCAGAGAGAGATTGGGCATTGAGTCAGCTCTAAACTACATACAGAGACAACAAATGGTTCACTCGACTGATGGGAGAATGATGTCAGAGAGAGATTGGGCATTGAGTCAGCTCTAAACTACATACAGAGACAACAAATGGTTCACTCGACTGAGGGGGGATGTCCAGAGATTCTCGACCAAATAGAACATTTATTAGGTGGAGCCAGAGTTCGATGAACAGACAACATCAGAGAAACGCTACAACAACATCAAATGTCAATGGCTTAGGCTGTCAGGAGGGCAAGGACAAGACCTGTGTGACTTCATCGACATCTGATGGAGTGAAAGAGGATTTGAAAAGAGAGAGGGAAAAGAAAGTAAGACAGAAGAAAGGCAGCAAGACAGAAAGAAATACAGACAGAAAGAAAGAAAAAGAAGACAGAAAGAAAATCAAGAAAGAAAAGAAAGAGGAAAAAACAAAAGAAGATAGAAAGAAACATTGAATGAAAGAATGAAAGAAAGAAGAAGAAAGGCAGACAGAAAGAAAAAAGAAAATGAAGAAAGAAAGAAAGACAGAAAGAAAGAAAATGAAGAAAGAAAGAAAGAAAAAAAAGAAAGAAAATGAAGAAAGAAATAAAGACAGAAAGAAAAAGAAAGAAAATGAAGAGAGAAAGAAAGACAATGTTGTTAATGTGAGCCCATAGAATCCCTGTAAGAGTGTCGTTGTGACGTCAGGAGACAGTGAAGTTACACAAACAACATGTCTAACCGAGAGAGCACCGAGGGCAGAAAAACAGACTGAGATGTTTGAAAATGCTCACATGATAGGGAATGGTAGAAGAGATGTTTGACTACGGCACGGCACACGATCATTATTTCTCTCTCTTCTATCTCTCTATTTTTCTCTCTATCCTCTTTTTCTCTGTCGCTCTCTACCCCCTATATCTCTCTGTGTCGCGCTCTCTCTCTCTTTCTCTCTGTCTCTTTGTCTGTTTGTCTCTCTCTGTCTCTCTTTCTCTCTATATATGTCTTTCTGTGTCCCCCTTTCTTTCTCTCTTTCTCTGTCTCTTTCTGTCTCCCTGTCTGTCTCTGCCTCTCTGTTCTCTCAGTCTCTATTTCTGTCTTTCTCTTCCTCTCTCCATGTCGCTCTATGTCGCTTTGTCTCCCTCTCTGTCTTCCTCTCTGTCTCCCCTTCTCTCTCTCTCTCTCTCTCTCTCTGGGGTATATAAAGGAAACACACAGAGAGACGACCCAGGTGAGTAATGCCGGTCAAAGCTTTCCTTCAAATATCCTAGCCACTAATAACACCTCAAATAAATGTCAACAGTGCCCAATATAACTAAATGGATTCTATGTTTACGGTTGAGCGAGGCGTGTCCCGTCTAAATGAGACGGGAGCTCATCTAAACAGAGGAGCAGACAAAAACAAGCTCAACCCGAGCAACCACGGGCCACCTCTGTTACCCATTCCCCACCAGTGATAGCTGGCTGGTTTCAACGGCCGGACAATGGGAGCTAACTCTGAAATCCCCTAATTACTCGCCTAACTAGCCTCAAATAAGGGAGAGAACTGTCATTAGTGATCCCAACATAAATATGGCGGCCCAGGAGAATCTAAGAGCTTTAAAAAAAAAAAACGGCTATTTCTCCGGACAGAAAGCCCACGTTCTGACAGGGGCAGTAAATCAGTCCTGATGGCCAGTGGTCTAGTCTTGGATTTGTGGTCACTGATGGCTTCTGTTGGCGAGGATTGCAGATTTGGCTGGGTCGTTGAGGTCTTCATTAGCAGTCCGAGATATTACCATTTCATCTCACTGGAATTAGTCCAAGCTGGAATTCATTGCTTCTACACGACTTCCGGTTCTTTTGTCTGTTCTTTTCTGTTCTGTTCGTTGCGTATTTTCTCTTTTAATGACAGATAGATTTGAGATTTCTGAGAACAATTTCTGGAGTCTTTAGTCCCTTATAACGGTAGTCAGGGAGATTTGTACTTTCTGAGAACAATTTCTGGTGTCTTTAGTCTCTCATAACGGTAGTCAGGGAGATTTGTACTTTCTGTGAACAATTTCTGGAGTCTTTAGTCTCTCATAACGATAATCAGACAGATTTATAATTTCTGAGAACAATTTCTGGAGTCTTTAGTCTCTCATAACGATAATCAGACAGATTTATAATTTCTGAGAACAATTTCTGGAGTCTTTAGTCTCTTCAAATGAAATTGTTGGGGCATGTTAAAAGACACAAAAGGCAACTAAAAGTAATATTGGAAGGAAAAATACAAGGTAAAAGAGGCAGAGGCAGACCAAGACTAACATGGACGAGTAACATCAAAAGATGGACAAGTGAATCTATGACAGCCTGCACCATCAAAGCAAGAAACAGAGTAAGAATGGCGATCCATGGTAGCCAACCTTCATTGCGGAGAAGGCACACGATGATGATGATGATGATTAGTCTCTTATAACGACAGTAACAGAGATTTGGAATTGACGAGAAGGTTAGACATTGGATTTCACACCCAGAAAGGGCTAGACATGGGATATCACTACCCAGAGAGGGCTAGACATGGGATCTCACTACCCAGAGAGGGCTAGACATGGGATCTCACTACCCAGAGAGGGCTAGACATGGGATCTCACTACACAGAGAAGGCTAGACATGGGATCTCACTACCCAGAGAGGGCTAGACATGGGACCCACTACCCAGAGGGCTAGACATGGGACCTCACTACCCAGAGAGGGCTAGACATGGGATCTCACTACCCAGAGAGGGCTAGACATGGGATCTCACTACCCAGAGAGGGCTAGACATGGGATCTCACTACCCAGAGAGGGCTAGACATGGGATCTCACTACCCAGAGAGGGCTAGACATGGGATCTCACTACCCAGAGAGGGCTAGACATGGGACCTCACTACCCAGAGAGGGCTAGACATGGGACCTCACTACCCAGAGATGGCTAGACATGGGACCTCACTACCCAGAGATGGCTAGACATGGGACCTCACTACCCAGAGAGGGCTAGACATGGGACCTCACTACCCAGAGAGGGCTAGACATGGGATCTCACTACCCAGAGAAGGCTAGACATGGGATCTCACTACCCAGAGAGGGCTAGACATGGGATCTCACTACCCAGAGAGGGCTAGACATGGGATCTCACTACCCAGAGAGGGCTAGACATGGGATCTCACTACCCAGAGAGGGCTAGACATGGGATCTCACTACCCAGAGATGGCTAGACATGGGATCTCACTACCCAGAGAGGGCTAGACATGGGACCTCACTACCCAGAGAGGGCTAGACATGGGATCTCACTACCCAGAGAAGGCTAGACATGGGATCTCACTACCCAGAGAGGGCTAGACATGGGATCTCACTACCCAGAGAGGCTAGACATGGGATCTCACTACCCAGAGAGGGCTAGACATGGGATCTCACTACCCAGAGAGGGCTAGACATGGGATCTCACTACCCAGAGAGGGCTAGACATGGGATCTCACTACCCAGAGAAGGCTAGACAGGGATCTCACTACCCAGAGAGGGCTAGACATGGGATCTCACTACCCAGAGATGGCTAGACATGGGACCTCACTACCCAGAGAGGGCTAGACATGGGACCTCACTACCCAGAGAGGGCTAGACATGGGACCTCACTACCCAGAGAGAGGCTAGACATGGGACCTCACTACCCAGAGAGGGCTAGACATGGGACCTCACTACCCAGAGATGGCTAGACATGGGATCTCACTACCCAGAGAGGGCTAGACATGGGATCTCACTACCCAGAGATGGCTAGACATGGGACCTCACTACCCAGAGAGGGCTAGACATGGGACCTCACTACCCAGAGATGGCTAGACATGGGATCTCACTACCCAGAGAGGGCTAGACATGGGATCTCACTACCCAGAGAAGGCTAGACATGGGATCTCACTACCCAGAGAGGGCTAGACATGGGATCTCACTACCCAGAGAGGGCTAGACATGGGACCTCACTACCCAGAGAAGGCTAAACATGGGATCTCACTACCCAGAGATGGCTAGACATGGGATCTCACTACCCAGAGAGGGCTAGACATGGGATCTCACTACCCAGAGAGGGCTAGACATGGGATCTCACTACCCAGAGATGGCTAGACATGGGATCTCACTACCCAGAGATGGCTAGACATGGGATCTCACTACCCAGAGATGGCTAGACATGGGATCTCACTACCCAGAGATGGCTAGACATGGGATCTCACTACCCAGAGATGGCTAGACATGGGACCTCACTACCCAGAGAGGGCTAGACATGGGATCTCACTACCCAGAGATGGCTAGACATGGATCTCACTACCCAGAGATGGCTAGACATGGGACCTCACTACCCAGAGATGGCTAGACATGGGACCTCACTACCCAGAGATGGCTAGACATGGGACCTCACTACCCAGAGATGGCTAGACATGGGACCTCACTACCCAGAGATGGCTAGACATGGGACCTCACTACCCAGAGAGGGCTAGACATGGGACCTCACTACCCAGAGAGGGCTAGACATGGGATCTCACTACCCAGAGAGGGCTAGACATGGGATCTCACTACCCAGAGAGGGCTAGACATGGATCTCACTACCCAGAGAGGGCTAGACATGGGATCTCACTACCCAGAGAGGGCTAGACATGGGACCTCACTACCCAGAGAGGGCTAGACATGGGATCTCACTACCCAGAGATGGCTAGACATGGGATCTCACTACCCAGAGATGGCTAGACATGGGATCTCACTACCCAGAGATGGCTAGACATGGGATCTCACTACCCAGAGATGGCTAGACATGGGACCTCACTACCCAGAGGGGCTAGACATGGGATCTCACTACCCAGAGAGGGCTAGACATGGGACCTCACTACCCGAGAGGGCTAGACATGGGATCTCACTACCCAGAGAGGGCTAGACATGGGATCTCACTACCCAGAGAGGGCTAGACATGGGATCTCACTACCCAGAGAGGGCTAGACATGGGATCTCACTACCCAGAGACCAGCGAAGCCAGGAAGAAACCTCATGTTCTGAAGAATCCTTCCCACTACCTGTAACAGGATTCGAACTTTGAACCTTCCAGTCCAGGGTCCGACCCTTCTAGACCTCTCAGCCTCCGATTCACTTTGAATTGTTCTATTCTATTTTTTATTTATAGAATCAGTTTCAATGCAGTCGGGGCATCCCCATATCCGCTCCTCCGCCCGTCCTATCATTTCTCGAAGCGCATACAGACAGACTATTCCTGTAAAGAATCTTGACTGTAGATACACTACTTCCCCACTAAGCACTCCGAATCTACTAGATCCCTTCTCCACCTTTAGACTCCCAGTCTCGCAATATAGGCATCCTTCTCCAACCCCTTATCCCACCCCTTCTCCCAGCCCTTATCCCAGCCCTTCTTCCGGCCCTTCTCCCACCCCTTCTCCCAGCCCTTGTCCTCCACTTTCATTAAGGAATGAAGATCGCCAAACTTGGCGATGTCCTCTTTGTTCAGAGAAAGCTCTGACCGCCAGGTAGTTGATTGTTTGTATGTGTTATTGAATGATTGTTTGTATGTGATATTGACTGATTGTTGTATGTGATATTGACTGATTGTTGTATGTGATATTGAATGATTGTTTGTATGTGATATTCACTGATTGTTGTATGTGATATTGACTGTTTGTTGTATGTGATATTGACTGATTGTTGTATGTGATTTTGAATGATTGTTGTATGTGATATTAACTGATTGTTGTATATGATATTGAATGATTGTTGTATGTGATATTGAATGATTGTTGTATGTGATATTGAATGACTGTCATCCATGTATAATGTCTCTACTTAATTGCATTTTTTTTTTCCTGAAAATTCGCACGTCATCATACCCCCTTTCCCCCCACCCGATAAGACCTCGATGCTATTTGTGAGTGCAGACACGGACATTCTCTGAACCGGCTTTAATAACGACACACTCACATTAGCGCCACATTCTCAATCTTTTTTTTCAAATATCTCTGAAATGCTAATTCGGCCAAAGATAAACACAGAGAAAAAAAATATATAGATAAGATCAAGAGGAAAATAAACAAGCAATAAATAGCGAGGGAGATTTGAAGTGGGGAAAATAGAGGGAGAAATAGATGGGAGAATGTTTACTAAATTAGAACGTATAGAAAGTGAATTCGAATAAATTAGAGGAAAAGTGCTGATGAGGATATATTTTGGGGAAACGGCTGATTTGAAGGCCAGCGTGAGGGGGGAAGGTTGTACAGCGTATTGGATAAACAAAATCGTGAGGGAGAAAACTCGGCACTAAGTGAGGCTTCTTCGTTGCAGGCCGCAGCTGTCTGCTGTTTGATATCGACTTCACTTCATGGAGGGCAGAAGCTGTTAAAGACTCGAGCCAATGTTAATTCCCTGGACGATAACGGACTGTCAATCATTACAGACAGATGGCTATCACAGTTACTCGGGGAAAATATTTCTTTTCGCCTCTATTTTTTATTCACGCGAAATAGTTGAGTTATTTAGACACACACCACTTCTGGGAATTGTCTAGTTCTTTCTTTACACTTCGCAAAGCGAATACCTCTCTACAATGATTTCGTTATCGTTATCTAGTTATGGAAGGCCGTGGTATCACTGCAAATGAATTAAAATCCATAATTGCTCAACCGCCCGTACCAGCGTAATCATCCGAATTAATATCTCATCTCCCACACAAAGAAAGGTAACTGTAGTCCCCATCGTAGCAGTCTCAGCACACGCCAAAAGACATAAGGCGAAACCGCACAGAAAGTTAACACAGCCAACTGTTCCATGTCATACGATATCAGCATCATCATCATCGTGTGTCATACCGGTTGGCGTAGGCGATCATGTCCCTCCACAATCTTCTATCTACAGTCCATCGTATCAGTTCTGTTGTTGACTGTTTTCCATGCCATGACACCAAGCTATCCAGTATTTTCTCTCTTTGTCGTCCGCGATCTCTCTTTCCTTCTACTTTGCCAGTTGTAACCAAGTATTCTAACTTTCCTCTTCTCATGATGTGCCCGAAAAATGTTGATTGCTTCTTTCTGATGTTTTTTAAGAGCTCCCTTTTCGTGTTGGTCTCTTTGAGAACTTCCTTCGATATCATCATTCATCGTAAACAACTGGAACATAGAAACATGATCAAAACGGATGAAACACACAGCTCACGTGTGCACAGAGCATTTAACTCAGTAGCTCCTGCAACAAGCCGGACTTTGAATATGAGGAAACTGCAACAAGGAACACTTTTCATGCATAGCCTTCAATTGTTCCCGCCGCCTATCCACCATATACCGGAAGTTCCTCTACAAGGAACGTTCGTTAACTGAACAGAATACGCAGGAGATACAGCCCACTTGATTACATTCAAAGTCTCCTACATATAGAAGTGAAATTTGGCAAGCTTATGTTGTAGCTTTGAGGGTAGACGGCGTCACTAGCCAACCAAAGTTTCGACCTGTCTATTTTGTTTTAGTATTTTCATATCTGGTGAGCTGTAACATCTTTTTTTCTCACTTTTGTTCTTAACCTTCTTCCTATTGCTGTTGTTCTGCTACGTGTAGTTCATACTCTTGTTGTTCTGCTACGTGTAGTTCATACTCTTGTTGTTCTGCTACGTGTAGTTCATACTCTTGTTGTTCTGCTACGTGTAGTTCATACTCTTGTTGTTCTGCTACGTGTAGTTCATACTCTTGTTGTTCTGCTACGTGTAGTTCATACTCTTGTTGTTCTGCTAGACTAACATGGACGAGTAACATCAAAAGATGGACAAGTCAGCCTATGACAATCTGCACCATCAAAGCAAGAGACAGAGTGGAATGGCGCTCCATGGTAGCTAATCTTCGATGCGGAGAAGGCACCCAATGATGATGATGATGATGATTGTTGTTCTGCTACGTGTACTTCATACTCTTCTTCTTCATCCACGTGAACTAGAAGATTACTTCTCTTCATAAGTAGCCCGTAAATAGTTGTTAAGCGGGCGTAGAAGCGTTGTATCGCGGTGTCGGTCAAGATGGGATATGTTTGGGTTCGGGAATAATTAGAGGGACTACAGTACCGATGCGTAGGAGGCTGGATTATAGTGCCGATGTGTAGGAGGCTGGATTATAGTGCTGATGTGTAGGAGGCAGGACTATAGTGCTGATGTGTAGGAGGCTTCACTATAGTGCTGATGTATAGGAGGCTGTACTATAGTGTTGATGTGTAGGAGGCTTCACTATAGTGCTGATGTACAGGAGGCTGTACTATAGTGTTGATGTGTAGGAGGCAGGACTATAGTGTTGATGTATGAGGCTGTACTACAGTGTTGATGTATAGGAGGCTGGACTATAGTGCTGATGTATAGGAAGGAGGCTGTACTATAGTGTTGATGTGTAGAAGGCTGGATTATAGTGCTCATGTGTAGGAGGGAGGACTACAGTGCTGATGTGTAGTAGGCTGGACAACAGTGCTGATGTGTAGGATGCTGGACTACAGTACTGATGTGTAGGAGGCTGGACTACAGTACTGATGTGTAGGAGGATGGACTACAGTACTGACGTGTAGGAGGATGGACTACAGTACTGATGTGTAGGAGGCTGGACTACAGTACTGATGTGTAGGAGGCTGGACTACAGTACTGACGTGTAGGAGGATGGACTACAGTACTGATGTGTAGGAGGATGGACTACAGTACTGACGTGTAGGAGGATGGACTACAGTGCTGACGTGTAGGAGGATGGACTACAGTACTGATGTGTAGGAGGATGGACTACAGTACTGATGTGTAGGAGGATGGACTACAGTACTGATGTGTAGGAGGATGGACTACAGTACTGATGTGTAGGAGGATGGGTTACAGCACTGATGTGTAGTAGGCTGGACTACATTACTGCTGTGTAGGAGGATGGACTACAGTACTGACGTGTAGGAGGATGGACTACAGTACTGATGTGTAGGAGGATGGACTACAGTACTGATGTGTAGGAGGATGGACTACAGTACTGATGTGTAGGAGGATGGACTACAGTACTGATGTGTAGGAGGATGGACTACAGTACTGATGTGTAGGAGGATGGGTTACAGCACTGATGTGTAGTAGGCTGGACTACATTACTGCTGTGTAGGAGGATGGGTTACAGCACTGATGTGTAGTAGGCTGGACTACATTACTGCTGTGTAGGAGGATGGACTACAGTACTGATGTTTTTAGAGGTCGGACTGCAGTAATGATGTCTAGAAGACTAGACTACAGTACTGATGTGTAGAAGACTAGACCACAGAACTGAAGTGTAGAAGATTAGACTACAGTACTGATGTGTAGAAGACTAGACTACAGTGCTGATGTGTAGAAGACTAGACTACAGAACTGTAGTGTAAAAGATTAGACAACAGTACTGATGTGTAGAAGACTAGACTACAGTACTGATGTGTAGAAGACTAGACTAAAGTGCTGATGTGTAGAAGACTAGACTACAGTACTGATGTGTAGAAGACTAGACTAAAATGCTGATGTGTAGAAGACTAGACTACAGTACTTGATGTGTAGAAGACTAGACTAAAGTGCTGATGTGTAGAAGACTAGACTACAGTACTGATGGTAGGAGGCTAGGCTACAGTACTGATGTGTAGAAGACTAGACTGCAGTACTGATGTGTAGAAGACTAGACTACAGTACTGATGTGTAGAAGACTAGACTACAGTACTGATGGTAGGAGGCTAGACTACTGTGCTGATGATTCAGAGGGTGGACTATAGTACTGATGTGTAGAAGACTAGATTACAGTACTGATGTGTAGAAGACTAGACTACAGTACTGATGGTAGGAGGCTAGGCTACAGTACTGATGTATAGAGGACTAGACTACAGTACTGATGTGTAGAAGACTAGACTAAAGTGCTGATGTGTAGAAGACTAGACTACAGTACTGATGGTAGGAGGCTAGGCTACAGTACTGATGTGTAGAAGACTAGACTACAGTACTGATGTGTAGAAGACTAGACTACAGTACTGATGGTAGGAGGCTAGGCTATAGTACTGATGTATAGAGGACTAGACTACAGTACTGATGTGTAGAAGACTAGACTACAGTACTGATGTATAGAAGACTAGACTACAGTACTGATGTGTAGAAGACTAGACAACAGTACTGATGTGTAGAAGACTAGACTAAAGTGCTGATATGTAAGAGGCTAGACTACTGTGCTGACGATTCATAGGGTGGACTATAGTACTGATGTGTAGAAGACTAGATTACAGTACTGATGTGTAGAAGACTAGACTACAGTGCTGATGTGTAGGAGGCTGGACTACAATATTGATATGTAGAAGACTTGACTACAGTACTGATGTGTAAGAGGCTGGACTACAATACTGATATGTAAGAGGCTAGACTACGTGCTGATGTGTAGAAGACAGGACTATGTGCTGAAGTGTAGAAGACTAGACTACAGTGCTGATGTGTAGAAGACTAGACTACAGTGCTGATGTGTAGAAGACTAGACTACAGTACTGATGTGTAGAAGACAGGACTATGTACTGATGTGTAGAAGACTAGACTACAGTGCTGATGTGTAGAAGACTAGACTACAGTGCTGATGTGTAGAAGATTAGACTACATTGCTGATGTGTAGAAGACTAGACTACAGTACTGATGTGTAGAAGACTAGACTACAGTACTGAGGTGTGGAAGACTAGACTACAGTACTGAGGTGTAGAAGACTAGACTACAGTACTGATGTGTAGAAGACTAGACTACAGTACTGATGTGTAGAAGACGACTACAGTACTGAGGTGTAGAAGACTAGACTACAGTACTGATGTGTAGAAGACTAGACTACAGTACTGAGGTGTAGAAGACTAGACTACAGTGCTGATGTGTAGAAGACTAGACTACAGTACTGATGTGTAGAAGACTAGACTACAGTACTGATGTGTAGAAGACTAGACTACAGTACTGAGGTATAGAAGACTAGACTACAGTACTGAGGTGTAGAAGACTAGACTACAGTGCTGATGTGTAGAAGACTAGACTACAGTAATGATGCGTAGAAGACTAGACTACAGTGCTGATGTGTAGAAGACTAGACTACAGTGCTGATGTGTAGGAGACTAGACTACAGTGCTGATGTGTAGAAGATTAGACTACATTGCTGATGTGTAGAAGACTAGACTACAGTACTGATGTGTAGAAGACTAGACTACAGTGCTGATGTGTAGAAGACTAGACTACAGTACTGATGTGTAGAAGACAGGACTATGTACTGATGTGTAGAAGACGACTACAGTACTGAGGTGTAGAAGACTAGACTACAGTACTGATGTGTAGAAGACAGGACTATGTACTGATGTGTAGAAGACTAGACTACATTACTGATGTGTAGAAGACAAAATTACAGTACTGATGTGTAGAAGACTAGACTACAGTACTGATGTGTACAAGACTAGACAACAGTACTGATGTGTAGAAGATTAGACTACAGTACTGATGTGTAGTAGACTAGACTACAGTACTGATGTGTAGAAGACTAGATAACAGTACTGATTGTGTTGAAGACTAGATTACAGTACTGATGTGTAAGAGGCTGGACTACAGTACTGATGTGTAGAAGACTAGACTACAGTGCTGATGTGTAGGAGGCTGGGCTACAGTGCTGATGTGTAGGAGGCTGGACTACAGTGCTGATGTGTAGAAGACTTGACTACAATGCTGATGTGTAGGAGGCTGGACTACAGTGCTGATGTGTAGGAGGCTGGACTACAGTACTGATGTGTAGAAGACTAGATTACAGTACTGATGTGTAAGAGGCTGAACTACAGTACTGATGTGTAGAAGACTAGACTACACTGCTGATGTGTAGAAGACTAGACTACAGTACTGATGTGTAGAAGACTAGACAACAGTACTGATGTGTAGAAGACTTGACTACAGTACTGATGTGTAGAAGACTAGACTACAGTACTGGTGTGTAGAATACTAGACTACAGTGCTGATGTGTAGAAGACTAGACAACAGTACTGATGTGTAGAAGACTAGACTACAGTACTGATGTGTAGAAGAATAGACTACAGTACTGATGTGTAGAAGACTAGATTACAGTACTGATGTGTAGAAGACTAGATTACAGTGCTGATGTGTAGAATACTAGAATACAGTACTGATGTGTAAGAGGCTGGACTACAGTGCTGATGTGTAGAAGACTAGACTACAGTGCTGATGTGTAGAAGACTAGACTACTGTGCTGATGTGTAGAAGACTAGACTACAGTACTGATGTGTAAGAGGCTGGACTACAGTGCTGATGTGTAGAAGACTAGACTACAGTGCTGATGTGTAGGAGGCTGGACTACAGTACTGATGTGTATGAGGCTGGATTACTGTGCTGATGTGTAGGAGGCTGGATTACTGTGCTGATGTGTACGAGGCTGGACTACAGTACTGATGTGTAGGAGGATGGACTACTGTGCTGATGTGTAGAAGACTTAACTGCAGTGCTGATGTGTAAGAGGCTGGACTACAATACTGATAAGAAAGAGACTGGACTACAGTACTGATGTATAGAAGACAGGACTACTGTGCTGATGTGAAGAAGACTAGACTACAGTGCTGATGTGTAGAAGACTAGACTACAGTACTGATGTGTAGAAGACTAGACTACAGTGCTGATGTGTTGAAGACTAGACTACAGTACTGATGTGTAGAAGACTAGACTACAGTGCTAATGTGTAGAAGACTAGACTACAGTACTGATGTGTAGAAGACTAGACTACAGTAATGATGTGTAGAAGACTAGACTAAAGGTAAATGGTAAAGTACGAGACTTGAACCGGCGTCTTAGCACGCGAGTTTCCACCCATATGTGCTCGGCCGCCTATCCAGAAATGTTCGGAGATTTCTGTATAGTGTAGCCTCAAGCATCGAAACTCAGATGCGAAGCGACATTCCTCACCTTCCCATATAATATACCCTGGTACCCATTTCTGCCAACGGCTGGGTCGACCGTGGGGGTATTTTTTTTTTTCCAACCACGAGTACAATTCACACTGCTCCCAGCGGGAATTGAACACGGGTTGTCCGAACGTCGGTAATCTAGTCGGGTGGTTTTCCCAACTAGGCTACCGAGGCCCCCAGACTAGACTACAGTACTGATGTGTAGAAGACTAGACTACAGTGCTGATGTTTAGAAGACTTGACTACAGTGATGATGTGTAGAAGGTTATAAATGCTGTAATGATGGACGGCCTGCAGAAGCAGCAAGATTGTAGCGGATTAGTACAAGATTTGAACAACTTCCACTAGGATAAGCAGAACAAAGACAAAGGGAGTTATTTGTTTCCCCCCGTACTTGGCTCATGTTATTTGTTTTACCCTGTACTTGGCTCATGTTATTAGTTTTACCCTGTACTTGGCTCATGTTATTAGTTTTACCCTGTACTTGGCTCATGTTATTTATTTTACCCTGTACTTGGCTCATGTTATTTATTTTACCCTATACTTGGCTCATGTTATTTGTTCTACCCTGTACTTGGCTCATGTTATTTGTTTTACCCTGTACTTGGCTCATGTTATTTGTTTTACCCTGTACTTGGCTCATGTTAATTGTTTTACCCTGTACTTGGCTCATGTTATTTGTTTTTCCTTGTACTTGGCTCACGTTATTTGTGTCTTCCTTCACTTGGCTCACGCTATCCCCGTCCCCGCCCCGCCGTAACAAGCATGTGATGTGCTTGCTCCATTTTGACATGTGAACTATTTCATCTATTTCTTTAGCACAACCGAAAAGTTGTATCTGTTGGCCTGGCTCAGATTACTGCATATGATACACTCAGAACAACTCATGATACACTCAGAACATATCATGATACACTCAGAACAATTCACGATACACTCAGAACAACTCATGATACACTCAGAACATATCATGATACACTCAGAACAATTCACGATACACTCAGAACAACTCATGATACACTCAGTACGTATCATGATACACTCAGAATAACTCATGATACACTCAGATCAACTCATGATACAGTCAGAACAACTCACGATATCCGGTTGTGCGAGCATAAATAATTACTTTTCAGCTGTATCTGAACCGGGGACGGGACACCATCTCAAAGCAGGGCTCCACTTTGTTTCTGTTTCCTGACTTGTAATTTAAAGTTGTGTCCCTTGATTGAAACTCTTTCAAGAAAGCGAACTACAAGTAATCGCTGATATCCATCATATCTCGCGATGAAACTCATTCTCAGAAGAAAAACACTCAAACCGAATATCATATTTGGGCCCTCGCTTCGTTCTCAATTTTTCTGGAGTATCTTCTCGGCTATTTCAGTGTTTCTCGAGTCTTTGTTATTTCAGTGAAAAGATTTCAGCATTTTACAGGGATGAACTCATAAACAAGTTGATTAGTTCTTGTGCAAAGATGGCTTCCATGTTTACTCAAGCTCTCGTGAGCATGGCTGTTAATATTTGCCCTCACAGGCACTCTCAATATGCTCGGAAGCTGTGGTCACATCCGGCACGAGCTGATATCAGAAATTGTTGTTCCCTCGCCACCGCCTCGGGCGGTTCATACAATTTAATCAGCGCATTCATTCTAGGAAATCTTCACTGGGTTCTTGGAAAACCATCAACGAGTTCTCAGAAATAGTCCTAGAGGCATGATCACGCCAGGACAAAGAATACTTTTGTTAATGAGCCGGTTAGAGCATAACAACACTCGTGTAAGCTGCACTTGGATTGTCGCTGATAGAGAGAGTTCAAGGAGAGGTAGGGGGGATAGACAGAAAGTGTGTCAGAGTGATAGAGCAGAGAAATAAAGAGAGAAACGTTTGGGAGAGTGGTAGGGAGAATGAGGATGAGCTACAGAGAGAAGTTGGAATTTGAATGAGTAAAAGAAGGGTTCCTGTATGGTGCAGAAACATGGACATTAGACAAGAAAACAGATCAGAAAATTGAAGCCTTTGAAATGTGGATTTATAGAAGAATAGGTAGAATTGGATGGAAACAAAAGATAACAAACGATGAAGTTTTAAACAACTGAAAATAAAAATAGAACTACTAAATACAATCAAGACAAGACAAATGAAATTTTTGGGGCATGTTAAAAGACACAACAGCCTACTAAAAGTAATACTGGAAGGAAAAATGCAAGGTAAAAGAGGCAGAGGCAGAGCAAGACTAACATGGACGAGTAACATGAAAAGATGGACAAGTCAATCTATGTCAGCCTGCACCATCAAAGCAAGAAACAGAATAGAATGGCGATCCATGGTAGCCAACCTTCGTTGCGGAGAAGGCACGCGATGATGATGATGATGATGAAAAGAAGGGATGTGACAGAGAGAAAGAAGGAATTTGAAAGAGTAAAAGAAGGGATGTGACAGAGAGAAAGAGGGAATTTGAGAGAGTAAAAGAAGGGATGTGACAGAGAGAAAGTTGGAGGGCGGTAGAGAGAAAGAGTGATATTGGCAGAGAGAAAGAGTACGATTGACAGAGAGAAAGTGTGAGATTGACAAAAATTGAAAGAGAGAAAGAGTGAAATTGACCGAGAGAAAGAGTGAGATTGACAGAGAGAAAGAGTGAGATTTACAGAAATTGACAGAGAGAAAGAGTGAAATTGACAGAGAAAGAGTGAGATTGACAGAAATTGACAGAGAGAAAGAGTGAAATTGACAGAGAGAAAGAGTGAGATTGACAGAGAGAAAGAGTGAGATTGACAGAGAGAAAGAGTGAGATTGACAGAAATTGACAGAGAGAAAGAGTGAAAGTGACAGAGAGAAAGAGTGAGATTGACAGAGAGAAAGAATGAGATTGACAGAGAGAAAGAGTGAAATTGACAGAGAGAAAGTGTGAGACTGACAGAGAAAGAGTGAGATTGACAGAGAGAGAGAGAGAGTGAGATTGACAGAGAGAAAGTGTGATATTGACAGAGAGAGAGAGAGTGTGAGATTGGCAGAGAGAAAGAGTGATATTGACAGAGAGAAAGAGTGAGATTGACAGAGAGAAAGTGTGAGATTGACAGAGAGAAAGAGTGAGATTGACAGAGAGAAAGTGTGAGATTGACAGAGAGAAAAAGTGAGATCGAAAGAGAAAGAGTGAGACTGACAGAGAGAAAGAGTGATATTCACAGAGAGAAACTGTGAGATTGACAGAGAGAAAGAGGGTAAATGACAAAGAGAAATAGGAAGACTGACAGAGAGAAAGAGGGAGATTGACAGAGAGAAAGAGTGAGATTGACAGAGAGAAAGAGTGAAAATGACAAAGAGAAATAGGGAGACTGACAGAGAGAAAGAGGGAGATTGACAGAGAGAAAGAGTGAGATTGACAGAGAGAAAGAGGGAAAATGACAAAGAGAAATAGGGAGACTGACAGAGAGAAAGAGGGAGATTGACAGAGAGAAAGTGTGAGATTGACAGAGAGAAAGAGTGAGATTGACATAGAGAAAGAGCGAGATTGGCAGAGAGAAAGAGTGAGATTGGCAGAGAGAAAGAGTGATATTTACAGAGAGAAAGTGTGAGATTGACAGAGAGAAAGAGTGAGGTTGACAGAGAGAAAGAGTGAGAATGACAGAGAGAAAGAGTGAGATTGACAGAGAGAAAGAGAGAAAATGACAAAAAGAAATAGGGGTACTGACAGAGAGAAAGAGGGAGATTGACAGAGAGAAAGAGTGAGATTGACAGAGAGAAAGAGTGAGATTGACAAAGAGAAAGAGGGAGTCAAGTAAAGATATAAAGTGACAAAGGAAAGAGTGATAGGATGAAAAAGCGAGAGTGATAGATATAAGGACGGAGGAAGACAAAGAATGTGTGGGTGTGATAGAGAGAAAGAAAGAAATTGGGAGAGTAAAGAGGGAAAGTGATAGAAAAAAGAGAAAGAGATGATTTCAAAGTATGAACATTTGGTCCTATCTGTTGAGATTTGCGATAAGAAATATTTCAAATATTGGCGTCTGGAAGTTCTAATGTACAAAATGTTCACAGAATTTCTATGTTCCCGTGTACACAGTTCATGGTAATTATATTTATATGTACACAAATCATAGTAACTATACCTCTATGTACACAAATCATGATAACAATACTTCTATGTACACAATTCATGGTAATTATATTTCTATGTACACAAATCATGGTAATTATACTTCTATGTACACAAATGATGATAACAATACTTCTATGTTCACAAATCATGATAACAATACTTCTATGTACACAATTCATGGTAATTATATTTCTATGTACACAGATCATGATAATTATACTTCTGTGTACACAATTCATGGTAATTATATTTCTATGTACACAGATCATGATAATTATACTTCTGTGTACACAAATCATGGTAATTATACTTCTATGTTCACAAATCATGATAACAATACTTCTATGCACACAATTCATGGTAATTATATTTCTATATACACAAATCATTGTAATAATACCTTCTATGTACACAAATCATGGTAATTATACTTCTATGTACACAAATCATGGTAATAATACCTTCTATGTACACAATTCATGATAATTATACTTTTTTGTACACAAATCATAATAACAATACTTCTATGTACACACATCATGGTAATAATACCTTCTATGTACACAAATCATGGTAATAATACCTTCTATGTACACATATCATGGTAATAATACCTTCTATGTACACAAATCATGGTAATTATACTTCTATGTGCACAAATCATGGTAATAATACTTCTATGTACACAAATCATGGTAATAATACTTCTATGTGCACAATTCATGATAATTATACTTTTTTGTACACAAATCATAATAACAATACTTCTATGTACACAAATCATGTTAATAATACTTCTATGTACACAAATCATGGTAATTATACTTCTATGTACAAAGCATGGGAAAAAATGTGTATGTACACAACATGGGAATAAAACGTGCATATACACAACCTGGGAATAAAACGTGTATGTACACAACCTGGTAATAAAACGTGCATGTACACAACCTGGGAATAAAACGTGTATGTACACAACCTGGAAATAAAACGTGTATGTACACAACATGGGAATAAAACGTGCATGTACACAACATGGGAATAAAACGTGTATGTACAATAGTTAATTTATTGCACAAATACTATCAAGCACACAAAACAAGAACATACATTTCTCCAAACATCTTCTGCGATCATGACGTCATTCAGACAAGGACTCCGGATGTCTTTGTCTCAGTCACCAAACTTTGCCTAAGTCACCAAACTTTGTCTAAGTCATCAAATTTTGTCTAAGTCATCAAACTTTGTCTAAGTCATCAAACTTTGTTTAAGTCATCAAACTTTGTCTAAGTCATCAAATTTTGTCTAAGTCATCAAACTTTGTCTAAGTCATCAAACTTTGTTTAAGTTATCAAACTTTGTCTAAATCATCAAACTTTGTCTAAGGTATCAAACTTTGTCGAAGTCATCAAACGCTGTCTAAGACATCAAAGTATGTCTAAGTCATCAAACTGTCTAAGTCATCAAACATTGCCAAAGTCATCAAACTATGTCTATGTCATCAAGCTCTGTCTAAATCATCAAACTCTAAGTCATCAAACTCTGTCTAAGTCATCAAACTTTGCCTAAGTCATCAAACTCTCTCTAAGTCATCAATCTTTGTCCAAGTAAATCAAACATTGTCTAAGCATGTCATCAAACTTTGTCTAAGTCATGAAACTCTAAGTCATCAAACTTTGTCTAAGTCATCAAACTTTGTCTAAATCAAATTTCGTCTAAGTCATCCAACTCTGTCTAAGTCATCCAACTCTGTCTAAGTCATCCAACTCTGTCTAAGTCATCAAACTTTGTCTAAGTCATCAAACTTTGTCTAAATCAAATTTCGTCTAAGTCATCCAACTCTGTCTAAGTCATCCAACTCTGTCTAAGTCATCCAACTCTGTCTAAGTCATCCAACTCTGTCTAAGTCATCAAACTTTGTTAATTTCTGGCCAGAACAGAATGATAAATCACAAGTATCGACACAAAAAACAACAGGCAAACATCTGGCTTCAAGTGCTCATGGAGAATACGGCGCCATGGTGTTGGTCTCACCTGGAAGGACAAAGTGACAAACATAGAGGTCCTCACTCACACAGGCCTCCCGAACATCTACACGCTGCTCAAACAACATAGGTTACGCTGGCTTGGCCACTTACACCGTATGAAAGATGGTCGTATACCAATAGATATATTTTATGGACAACTAGCAGATGGTAGAAGAACTAGGGGGCACCCAAAACTCTGATTTATAGACGTGAGTAAACGTGACATGAAGATAATGAACATAAACCCTGCAGCCTGGGAAGACATAGCTGCAGACCGCAATCTTTGGAAACACACTCTAAAGCTGCAACTCAAACAAGAAGCAGACAGATTTATAGAAGAAGGGAAAACACGGAGAAAGTCAAGACAAAATAACATTTCCTAGGGGCGCTGCAAAATCCATAGTCAACTATGACTGATGGAGACTACTACTACAAAACATAGAGCGAACTATGACTGATGGAGACTACTACTACAAAAACTATAGCGAACTATGACTGATGGAGACTACTACTACAAAACCTAGAGCGAACTATGACAGATGGAGACTACTACTACAAAACCTATAGCCAACTATGACAGATGGAGACTACTACTACAAAACCTATAGCCAACTATGACAGATGGAGACTACTACTACAAAACCTATAGCCAACTATGACAGATGGAGACTACTACTACAAAACCTATAGCCAACTATGACAGATGGAGACCACCACTACAAAATCTATAGCGAACCATGACTGACGGAGACTGTTACACATGGAGATCAAGGCATGTACGCTTGACAACAACGAGATCATCTTCGAGAACTCAAGTCCCCGGCTTGAGAAATTTTCATAAAACTCCAGAAATGAAACAATGTTATCTTCCCAGCCTGGCTTAGAATGAAACAATGTTATCTTCCCAGCCTGGCTTAGAATGAAGAAATGCAGCTTTGCCCTGAATTGTTTCACAGGTTTTTTTTTTATGATCAGGTCGGGTATGAAGTCTGGACATGCCCGGGGCTGTTGGCTTGGAATCATGGGAGCCACGGTGGCCGTCTCCCGCGTTAATTCCATCGCGGGGCACAATCCCAGTTCAAGTTGGTTCATCGCCGGCTTTAAGACAAAAAATGAACACCGGATGTGATCTGCATTGTCAAGATTGGCTTTGTTCAGGGCCAACACGCTCCAGGCGGGCATTGCTGGCACGCGCTCAGCTCATTAAGCTGGGGTCATCACTCAGTCAACAAATACGTGGTTCTGGTCACATGCTGTGACGGGCAGGGATGCTGTCACTCAGGCAACATATACATAGTTCTGGTCACATGCTGTGACGGGCAGGGATACTGTCACTAGGGCAACAAATACGTGGTTCTGGTCACATGCTGTGACGGGCAGTGATGCTGTCACTCAGGCAACGTATACATAGCTCTGGTCACATGCTGTGACGGGCAGGGATGCTGTCACTCAGGCAACATATACATAGTTCTGGTCACATGCTGTGACGGGCAGGGATACTGTCACTAGGGCAACAAATACGTGGTTCTGGTCACATGCTGTGACGGGCAGGGATGCTGTCACTAGGGCAACAAATACGTGGCTCTGGTCACATGCTGTGACGGGCAGGGATGCTGTCACTCAGTCAACAAATACGTGGTTCTGGTCACATGCTGTGACGGGCAGTGATGCTGTCACTCAGGCAACGTATACATAGCTCTGGTCACATGCTGTGACGGGCAGGGATACTGTCACTAGGGCAACAAATACGTGGTTCTGGTCACATGCTGTGACGGGCAGGGATGCTGTCACTAGGGCAACAAATACGTGGCTCTGGTCACATGCTGTGACGGGCAGGGATGCTGTCACTCAGTCAACAAATACGTGGTTCTGGTCACATGCTGTGACGGGCAGGGTTGCTGTCACTCAGTCAACATGGGTCGTCACTCAGTCATAAAATACGTGGTTCTGGTCACATGCTATGACGGGCAGTGATGCTGTCACTAGGGCAACAAATACATAGCTCTGGTCACAAGCTGTGACGGGCAGGGATGCTGTCACTCAGTCAACATGGCTCGTCACTCAGTCATAAAATACATAGCTCTGGTCACATGCCGTGACGGGCAGGGATGTCGTCACTTCCGATCGCGTTTCATGTCAGGACACGATTACATAATCACTATGTACTAAAAATATAATGTAAAGAGTAAAGTAGAGCAATATAAAGTAAAGTAACATAAAATAAACATAAAGTAAGAGAATTTGAAGTAAAGTAATGTAACATAAAGTAAGGTAATTTAAAAAAAAATTAATATAAACTAATAATAAAAAGTAAAGCAATATAAACAAAACTGTAACTAAATTCATATATATATATATATATATATATATATATATATATATATATATATATATATATATATATATATATATATGACAGATCTCCCACAGAACGTTGCACTCACCACAGCCCTTCTGAAAGAATCTCTGTCTCTAGCCAGATCTCCCACAGAACGTTACATTCACCAGAGTCCGTCTGAAAGAATCTCTGTCTCTAGCCACATCTCCCACAGAACGTTACATTCACCACAGCCGGTCTGAAAGAATCTCTGTCTCTAGCCAGATCTCCCACAGAACGTTGCACTCACCACAGCCCGTCTGAAAGAATCTCTGTCTCTGGTCAGATCTCCCACAGAACGTTGTATCCACCACAGCCCGTCTGAAAGAATCTCTGTCTCTGGTCAGATCTCCCACAGAACGTTACATTCACCAGAGTCCGTCTGAAAGAATCTCTGTCTCTAGCCACATCTCCCACAGAACGTTACATTCACCAGAGTCCGTCTGAAAGAATCTCTGTCTCTGGTCAGATCTCCACAAAACGTTACATTCACCAGAGTCCGTCTGAAAGAATCTCTGTCTCTGGTCAGATCTCCCACAGAACGTTGTATCCACCACAGCCCGTCTGAAAGAATCTCTGTCTCTGGTCAGATCTCCCACAGAACGTTACATTCACCAGAGTCCGTCTGAAAGAATCTCTGTCTCTAGCCACATCTCCCACAGAACGTTACATTCACCAGAGTCCGTCTGAAAGAATCTCTGTCTCTAGCCACATCTCCCACAGAACGTTACATTCACCACAGCCGGTCTGAAAGAATCTCTGTCTCTGGCCAGATCTCCCACTTCTTCTGTTGTCATGTTCAAGATCTCCTTGATGTGTAGAGGTCACCTTCTTCTTGGTCAGCACCTGATACGTCCCCCAGAAACCAAACCTTCCATTATTGTTCTTTCCAGCCCGCTGTATCTTTTGACCTGACCATAGTATTTGAATTTCCTCTGTAGATTGGTATTTATAAGCCAGATCTTTCTCGTGTTACAATCTGTTAATACCTCTTCATTACACCTTTTCGTTATCCAAATTATCAAATAATTTTTTTTTGGATAGCTTTTTGCTTCGTGTGAAGGATTTTCTTCCTTACTTTTTTGCGAGATTGTCAATGATTCACAACCATATTTTGCTAATGGGAAGATACAGACCCTCAGTAATTTTAATATGCTGCCATGTACCACATGTTCTTCCTGCCGTTTAATGTCTGTGTCGCTATTGCTAATCTTCTTATGATCCCTTTCTGACAGTCCCCATTGTTAGTTACTACAGATCTCAGATATTCAAAGTTTGTTACAATTTCAAGTTCTTTACTATTGATGATGATTTTGTATTGTCTTTTGTTTTGTCCATGGACATTATCTTAGTCTTCTGTTTGTTTAGAGTTACAAAGGGTGAGATCAAATAATTCGGTTCTGCCGTACCTTTGAGATTTGGTGGGCACGAGATTTGGTGGGCACGAGATTTGGTGGGCAGGAGATTTGGTGGGCAGGAGATTTGGTGGGCAGGAGATTTGGTGGGCAGGAGATTTGGTGGGCAGGAGATTTGGTGGGCAGGAGATTTGGTGGGCAGGAGATTTGGTGGGCAGGAGATTTGGTGGGCAGGAGATTTGGTGGGCAGGAGATTTAGTGGGCAGGAGATTTGGTGGGCAGGAGATTTGGTGGGCAGGAGATTTAGTGGGCAGGAGATTTGGTGGGCAGGAGATTTGGTGGGCAGGAGATTTGGTGGGCAGGAGATTTGGTGGGCAGGAGATTTGGTGGGCAGGAGATTTGGTGGACAGGAGATTTGGTGGGCAGGAGATTTGGTGGGCAGGAGATTTGGTGGGCAGGAGATTTGGTGGGCAGGAGATTTGGTGGGCAGGAGATTTGGTGGGCAGGAGATTTGGTGGGCAGGAGATTTGGTGGGCAGGAGATTTGGTGGGCAGGAGATTTGGTGGGCAGGAGATTTGGTGGGCAGGAGATTTGGGGGCAGGAGATTTGGTGGGCAGGAGATTTGGGGGGCAGGAGATTTGGTGGGCAGGAGATTTGGTGGGCAGGTGATTTAGTGGGCAGGTGATTTAGTGGGCAGGTGATTTGGTGGGCAGGAGATTTAGTGGGCAGGTGATTTAGTGGGCAGGTGATTTAGTGGGCAGGAGATTTAGTGGGCAGGAGATTTAGTGGGCAGGTGATTTAGTGGCAGGAGATTTGGTGGGCAGGAGATTTAGTGGGCAGGTGATTTAGTGGGCAGGAGATTTGGTGGGCAGGAGATTTAGTGGGCAGGTGATTTAGTGGGCAGGAGATTTGGTGGGCAGGAGATTTAGTGGGCAGGTGATTTAGTGGGCAGGAGATTTGGTGGGCAGGAGATTTGGTGGGCAGGTGATTTGGTGGGCAGGAGATTTGGTGGGCAGGAGATTTGGTGGGCAGGTGATTTGGTGGGCAGGTGATTTGGTGGGCAGGTGATTTGGTGGGCAGGTGATTTGGTGGGCAGGTGATTTGGTGGGCAGGTGATTTGGTGGGCAGGTGATTTGGTGGGCAGGTGATTTGGTGGGCAGGTGATTTGGTGGGCAGGTGATTTGGTGGGCAGGAGATTTGGTGGGCAGGTGATTTGGTGGGCAGGTGATTTGGTGGGCAGGTGATTTGGTGGGCAGGAGATTTGGTGGGCAGGTGATTTGGTGGGCAGGTGATTTGGTGGGCAGGAGATTTGGTGGGCAGGTGATTTGGTGGGCAGGTGATTTGGTGGGCAGGTGATTTGGTGGCAGGTGATTTGGTGGGCAGGTGATTTGGTGGGCAGGTGATTTGGTGGGCAGGTGATTTGGTGGGCAGGTGATTTGGTGGGCAGGTGATTTGGTGGGCAGGAGATTTGTGGGCAGGAGATTTGGGGGGTCAGGAGATTTGGTGGTCAGGTGATTTGGTGGGCAGGTGATTTGGTGGGCAGGAGATTTGGTGGGCAGGAGATTTGGGGGGTCAGGAGATTTGGTGGTCAGGTGATTTGGTGGGCAGGAGATTTGGTGGGCAGGAGATTTGGGGGGTCAGGAGATTTGGTGGTCAGGTGATTGGTGGGCAGGAGATTTGGTGGGCAGGTGATTTGAGGATTAACCATTTATAGACAGTCTGCAGGTGTGGCGAAACATGGACATTCGATGATGAGTTGTACAGGTAGACACAGACATCAGTGATGAGTTGTACAGGTAAACACAGACATCAGTGATGAGTTGTACAGGTAGACACAGACATCAATGTAGAGATTACAAGTGAAGTGAATGACAGTCTGTCGACACAAGCGCTAGGATGTTTCGTTTGCGTCTTGATCGATGAAGCTGCGGTCAGTCCAGGTAACACAATTATCACCTGCTAATCTCACCTGAGGAAGGTATACGTGTACAGGTGTGGCTCGATGTTATATAGATTAGCAGACACGTCAATAAAGCTGCAGAAATCTACAGGTGGCAGGGAGTTTCATCAATATTGACATCAGCAACGATCAACACCAACACTGACATCAGCAACGATCAACACCAACACTGACATCAGCAACGATCAACACCAACACTGACATCAGCAACGATCAACACCAACACTGACATCAGCAACGATCAACACCAACACCGACATCAGCAACGATCAACACCAACACTGACATCAGCAACGATCAACATCAACACTGACATCAGCAACGATCAACATCAACACTGAAATCATCAACGATCAACATCAACACTGACATCAGAACCGATCAACATCAACACCGACATCATCAACGATCAACACCAACACTGACATCAGCAACGATCAACACCAACACTGACATCAGCAACGATCAACACCAACACCGACATCAGCAGCGATCAACATCAACACTGACATCAGCAACGATTAACATCAACACTGACATCATCAGCGATCAACATCAACACCGACATCATCAACGATCAACATCAACACCGACATCAGCAACGATCAACATCAACACGGACATCATCAACGATCAACATCAACACCGACATCAGCAACGATCAACATCAATATTGGCATCTGCAACGATCAACATCAACACCGACATCAGCAACGATCACATCAACACCGACATCAGCAACGATCAACACCAACACTGACATCAGCAACGATCAACATCAATATTGACATCAGCAACGATCAACATCAATATTGGCATCAGCAACGATCAACATCAACACCGACATCAGCAACGATCAACATCAACACCGACATCAGCAACGATCAACATCAATATTGACATCAGCAACGATCAACATCAATATTGGCATCAGCAACGATCAATATCAACACCGACATCAGCAACGATCAACATCAACACTGACATCAGCAACGATCAACATCAACACCAACACTGACATCAGCAACGATCAACACCAACACCGACATCAGCAACGATCAACATCAATACCGACATCAGCAACGATCAACATCAACACCGACATCAGCAACGATCAACATCAACACCGACATCAGCAACGATCAACACCAACACTGACATCAGCAACGATCAACATCAACACCGACATCAGCAACGATCAACATCAACACTGACATCAGCTGCTACTAAATGTCTGTATTTCGTCTTTAGTGTTTACTGCAGTTTTTATTTACCTACACATCTGTGTGTGTTGTTTGTTTGTTCCTGCTGAATGCCTATTGAGCCGAAACGTCTTTTAAATGTGTGTCGTCTATCAAATCACGTAAAGCTTTTACCATACCATTTTTTCTATGTTTCTTTTTCAATTTTCCATCAGTATCTCCGCTGACTAACCACAGCGCTACATCTATCCATTAATGTTAAGTGAAGCTGTTCTATAACAGTTCCTGGCAGATGGTATCACAGCCCAAGGGCAGTAATTCTGTCATTGAAATGCTGCAAAGTGAATGCAGAAGCTACCCCCCTTGTCTTGGATTTGTGGCTTCAGACGTGAATTCTGGGATGTCTGTCTGTCTGTCTGTCTGTCTGTCTGTCTGTCTGTCTGTCTGTCTGTCTGTCTGTCTTTCTGTCTATCTATCTATCTGCCTGTCTGTCTTTCTGTCTATTTATCTGTCTGTCTGTCTATCTGTCTATCTATCTGTATGTCTGTATCTCTGCCTATCTATCTGTCTGTCTGTCTGTCTATCTATCTGTATGTCTGTGTGTCTGTCTATCTATCTGTCTGTCTGTCTGTCTATCTATCTGTCTGTCTGTCTGTCTATCTATCTGTCTGTCTGTCTGTCTATCTGTATGTCTGTGTGTATGTCTATCTATCTGTGTGTGTGTCTGTCTATCTATCAGTCTGTGTGTCTGTCTATCTATCTGTCTGTGTGTCTGTCTATCTATCTGTCTGTGTGTCTGTCTATCTATCTGTCTGTGTGTCTGTCTATCTATCTGTCTGTGTGTCTGTCTATCTATCTGTCTGTCTGTCTGTCTATCTATCTGTCTGTGTGTCTGTCTATCTATCTGTCTGTCTGTCTGTCTATCTATCTGTATGTCTGTCTCTCTGTCTATCTATCTGTCTGTGTGTCTGTCTATCTATCTGTCTGTGTGTCTGTCTATCTATCTGTCTGTGTGTCTGGCGATCAATCATTCAGTCAATGTGTCAGACTGAATGTCTATCTATCTGTATGTCTGTCTGTGTATCTGTCTATCTATCTGTCTGTGTGTCTGGCGATCAATCATTCAGTCAATGTGTCTGACTGAATGTCTATCTATCCGAGCCGACGATGGCACACAGGTGAGCAATTCTAGACTGTGTCCAAACAATCTTTGTTGTGAGTGTGTCAGACCTTGCGCAGGACTCGCGTTGTATCTCGCCACATGGCTCTGTCATGGGTGAGTTGCTCAACCTGGTCGAGGGAGTTGATGGCTGTTGTTATTGCCACTTGCCTTAGTGTTCCTTTTAGTATTTATCTAGGTCGGCCCCTTTTTTTACCCCCTGGTTCCCATATCAGGTCACGCTTTAAGATTCACCTGGTGTCTCTTCTCATCACTTGGCCAACATATGACCACCTTCTCTTGTCTCTTCTCATCACTTGGCCAACATATGACCACCTTCTCTTGTTGTCTCTTCTCATCACATGGCCAACATATGACCACCTTCTCTTGTTGTCTCTTCTCATCACATGGCCAACATATGACCACCTTCTCTTGTTGTCTCTTCTCATCACATGTCCAACATATGACCACCTTCTCTTGTTGTCTCTTCTCATCACAAGACCAACATATGACCACCTTCTTCTCTTGTTGTCTCTTCTCATCACATGGCCAACATATGACCACCTTCTTCTCTTGTTGTCTCTTCTCATCACATGGCCAACATATGACCACCTTCTCTTGTTGTCTCTTCTCATCACATGGCCAACATATGACCACCTTCTTCTCTTGTTGCCTCTTCTCATCATATGACCAACATATGACCACCTTCTTCTCTTGTTGCCTCTTCTCATCCTATGGCCAACATATGACCACCTTCTTCTCTTGTTGTCTCTTCTCATCCTATGGCCAACATATGACCACCTTCTTCTCTTGTTGTCTCTTCTCATCACATGGCCAACATATGACCACCTTCTTCTCTTGTTGTCTCTTCTCATCCTATGGCCAACATATGACCACCTTCTTCTCTTGTTGTCTTTTCTCATCACATGGCCAACATATGACCACCTTCTTCTCTTGTTGTCTCTTCTCATCACATGGCCAACATATGATCACCTTCTTCTCTTGTTGTCTCTTCTCATCACATGTCCAACATATGACCACCTTCTTCTATTGTTGTCTCTTCTCATCACATGGCCAACATATGACCACCTTCTTCTCTTGTTGTCTCTTCTCATCACATGGCCAACATATGACCACCTTCTTGTTGCCTCTTCTCATCACATGACCAACATATGACCACCTTCTTGTTGCCTCTTCTCATCACATAACCAACATATGACCACCTTCTTGTTGCCTCTTCTCATCACATGACCAACATATGACCACCTTCTTCTCTTGTTGTCTCTTCTCATCACATGGCCAACATATGACCACCTTCTTGTTGCCTCTTTTCATCACATGACCAACATATGACCACCTTCTTGTTGCCTCTTCTCATCACATAACCAACATATGACCACCTTCTTGTTGCCTCTTCTCATCACATGACCAACATATGACCACCTTCATTTCTTATTGTCTCTTCTCATCACATGTCCAACATATGACCACCTTCATCTTTTATTGCCTCTTCTCATCACATGTCCAACATATGACCACCTTCATCTCTTGTTGTCTCTTCTCATCACATGTCCAACATATGACCACCTTCTTCTCTTGTTGTCTCTTCTCATCACATGTCCAACATATGACCACCTTCACCTCTTGTTGTCTCTTCTCATCACATGTCCAACATATGACCACCTTCTCTTGTTGTCTCTTCTCATCACATGGCCAACATATGACCACCTTCTCTTGTTGTCTCTTCTCATCACATGTCCAACATATGACCACCTTCATCTCTTGTTGTCTCTTCTCATCACATGTCCAACATATGACCACCTTCATCTCTTGTTGTCTCTTCTCATCACATGACCAACATATGACCACCTTCTCTTGTTGTCTCTTCTCATCACATGGCCAACATATGACCACCTTCTCTTGTTGTCTCTTCTCATCACATGTCCAACATATGACCACCTTCTCTTGTTGTCTCTTCTCATCACATGTCCAACATATGACCACCTTCTCTTGTTGCCTCTTCTCATCACATGTCCAACATATGACCACCTTCATCTCTTATTGCCTCTTCTCATCACATGTCCAACATATGACCACCTTCTCTTATTGCCTCTTCTCATCACGTAACCAACATATGACCACCTTCTTGTTGCCTCTTCTCATCACATAACCAACATATGACCACCTTCTTGTTGCCTCTTCTCATCACATGACCAACATATGACCACCTTCTTCTCTTGTTGTCTCTTCTCATCACATGGCCAACATATGACCACCTTCTTGTTGCCTCTTCTCATCACATGACCAACATATGACCACCTTCTTCTCTTGTTGTCTCTTCTCATCACATGACCAACATATGACCACCTTCTTCTCTTGTTGTCTCTTCTCATCACATGACCAACATATGACCACCTTCTTCTCTTGTTGTCTCTTCTCATCACATGGCCAACATATGACCACCTTCTCTTGTTGTCTCTTCTCATCACATGGCCAACATATGACCACCTTCTCTTGTTGTCTCTTCTCATCACATGGCCAACATATGACCACCTTCTTGTTGCCTTTTTTCATCACATGACCAACATATGACCACCTTCGTGTTGTCTCTTCTCATCACATAACCAACATATGACCACCTCTAGATTATAGATGATATTTTTGGAAGCTCTGTCATTTTCGATTATTTCTGCACTATTTTTGAACTCATACTATGGGGTACGAAGTATTTTCCCTGAACATTTATTTTGACAAGCATGACATCTATTTTCTGTTTCTTTATTTTTTTTCCCCCCAGGTCTAGCATATATAGGTAAGGCTGGATAATACATTTCATTTGTCATTCTTTCCTTCTTTACTTATTTGGTTATTTACTTGTTTGTCTGTCCTTGAAAATGTTATTTTTTCTTCTTTTGTCTAGGGGTAGACAACTCTCGCTTTCTGTCTGGTGCTCATCAAACACCTACTTATCTTTATTAATTCCCCTTGAAACAGCGTTAAATCGGCGTAGAATCGACTTGTTGTGGTTTACAGTTTTTGCGTCTTTGGTTATTGCACATCCAATCACCGAATGAGTGACAGGCGGCGAGTTATATGTGGTCTTTTATAGGTGGCTTTTATATGTGGTCTTTTATCATCATCATCAAGTACCGGGCCAACTGGCGTAGGTGATCATGTCTCTCCACAATTTTCGATCTCGGTAGCTATTTGTGACCCAATAAATGACGCTCCATAGTAGCCAACCTTCAATGTGGAGACGTCACCCAATAAATGACGCTCCATAGTAGCCAACCTTCAATGTTGAGACGGCACCCAATGAATGACGCTCTATGGTAGTCAACCATCGATGTTGAGACGGCACCCAATGAATGACGCTCCATGGTAGCCAACCATCGATGTTGAGACGGCACCCAATGAATGACGCTCCATGGTAGCCAACCATCGATGTTGAGACGGCACCCAATGAATGACGCTCCATAGTAGCCAACATTCAATGTTGAGACGGCACCCAATGAATGACGCTCTATGGTAGTCAACCATCGATGTGGAGACAGCACCCAATGAATGACGCTCTATGGTAGTCAACCATCGATTTTGAGACGGCACCCAATGAATGACGCTCCATGGTAGCCAACCATCGATGTTGAGACGGCACCCAATGAATGACGCTCCATAGTAGCCAACATTCAATGTTGAGACGGCACCCAATGAATGACGCTCTATGGTAGTCAACCATCGATGTGGAGACAGCACCCAATGAATGACGCTCTATGGTAGTCAACCTTCGATGTGGAGACAGCACCCAATGAATGACGCTCTATGGTAGTCAACCATCGATGTGGAGACGGCACCAAATGAATGACGCTCCATGGTAGCCAACCATCGATGTTGAGACGGCACCCAATGAATGACGCTCCATGGTAGCCAACCTTCGATGTGGAGACGGCACCCAATGAATGACGCTCTATGGTAGTCAACCATCGATGTGGAGACAGCACCCAATGAATGACGCTCTATAGTAGTCAACCATCGATGTGGAGACAGCACCCAATGAATGACGCTCTATGGTAGTCAACCATCGATGTGGAGACGGCACCAAATGAATGACGCTCCATGGTAGCCAACCATCGATGTTGAGACGGCACCCAATGAATGACGCTCCATGGTAGCCAACCTTCGATGTTGAGACGGCACCCAATGAATGACGCTCCATGGTAGCCAACCTTCGATGTTGAGACGGCACCCAATGAATGACGCTCCATGGTAGCCAACCTTCGATGTTGAGACGGCATCCAATGAATGACGCTCCATGGTAGCCAACCATCGATGTGGAGACGGCACCCAATGAATGACGCTCCATGGTAGCCAACCATCGATGTGGAGACGGCACCCAATGAATGACGCTCCATGGTAGCCAACCTTCGATGTGGAGACGGCCCTCAATGAATGACGCTCCATGGTAGCCAACCTTCGATGTGGAGACGGCACCCAATGAATGACGCTCCATGGTAGCCAACTTCGATTTGGAGACGGCCCTCAATGAATGACGCTCCATGGTAGCCAACCATCGATGTGGAGACGGCACCCAATGAATGGCGCTCCATGGTAGCCAACCATCGATGTGGAGACGGCACCCAATGAATGACGCTCCATGGTAGCCAACCATCGATGTGGAGACGGCCCTCAATGAATGACGCTCCATGGTAGCCAACCTTCGATGTGGAGACAAGAACAACCAATGAATGACGCTCCATGGTAGCCAACCATCGATGTGGAGACAAGAACAACCAATGAATGACGCTCCATGGTAGCCAACCATCGATGTGGAGACAAGAACAACCAATGAATGACGCTCCATGGTAGCCAACCTTCGATGTGGAGACAAGAACAACCAATGAATGACGCTCCATGGTAGCCAACCTTCGATGTGGAGACAAGAACAACCAATGAATGACGCTCCATGGTAGCCAACCTTCGATGTGGAGACAAGAACAACCAATGAATGACGCTCCATGGTAGCCAACCATCGAGGTGGAGACAAGAACAACCAATGAATGACGCTCCATGGTAGCCAACCATCGAGGTGGAGACAAGAACAACCAATGAATGACGCTCCATGGTAGCCAACCATCGAGGTGGAGACAAGAACAACCAATGAATGACGCTCCATGGTAGCCAACCATCGATGTGGAGACGGCCCTCAATGAATGACGCTCCATGGTAGCCAACCTTCGATGTGGAGACAAGAACAACCAATGAATGACGCTCCATGGTAGCCAACCATCGAGGTGGAGACAAGAACAACCAATGAATGACGCTTCATGGTAGCTAACCATCGAGGTGGAGACGGCCCTCAATGAATGACGCTCAATGGTAGCCAACCTTCGATGTGGAGACGGCCCTCAATGAATGACGCTCCATGGTAGCCAACCATCGATGTGGAGACGGCACCCAATGAATGACGCTCCATGGTAGCCAACCATCGATGTGGAGACAAGAACAACCAATGAATGACGCTCCATGGTAGCCAACCATCGAGGTGGAGACAAGAACAACCAATGAATGACGCTCCATGGTAGCCAACCATCGATGTGGAGACAAGAACAACCAATGAATGACGCTCCATGGTAGCCAACCATCGAGGTGGAGACAAGAACAACCAATGAATGACGCTCCATGGTAGCCAACCATCGATGTGGAGACAAGAACAACCAATGGATGACGCTCCATGGTAGCTAACCATCGAGGTGGAGACAAGAACAACCAATGAATGACGCTCCATGGTAGCCAACCATCGATGTGGAGACGGCCCTCAATGAATGACGCTCCATGGTAGCCAACCTTCGATGTGGAGACAAGAACAACCAATGAATGACGCTCCATGGTAGCCAACCATCGAGGTGGAGACAAGAACAACCAATGAATGACGCTCCATGGTAGCTAACCATCGAGGTGGAGACGGCCCTCAATGAATGACGCTCAATGGTAGCCAACCTTCGATGTGGAGACGGCCCTCAATGAATGACGCTCCAAGGTAGCCAACCATCGATGTGGAGACGGCACCCAATGAATGACGCTCCATGGTAGCCAACCATCGATGTGGAGACAAGAACAACCAATGAATGACGCTCCATGGTAGCCAACCATCGAGGTGGAGACAAGAACAACCAATGAATGACGCTCCATGGTAGCCAACCATCGATGTGGAGACAAGAACAACCAATGAATGACGCTCCATGGTAGCCAACCATCGAGGTGGAGACAAGAACAAACAATGAATGACGCTCCATGGTAGCCAACCATCGATGTGGAGACAAGAACAACCAATGAATGACGCTCCATGGTAGCCAACCATCGATGTGGAGACAAGAACAACCAATGAATGACGCTAAATGGTAGCCAACCATCGAGGTGGAGACAAGAACAACCAATGAATGACGCTCCATGGTAGCTAACCATCGAGGTGGAGACGGCCCTCAATGAATGACGCTCCATGGTAGCCAACCATCGATGTGGAGACGGCAACCAATGAATGACGCTCCATGGTAGCCAACCATCGATGTGGAGACAGGAACAACCAATGAATGACGCTCCATGGTAGCCAACCATCGATGTGGAGACAAGAACAACCAATGATGACGCTCCATGGTAGCCAACCATCGATGTGGAGACAAGAACAACCAATGAATGACGCTCCATGGTAGCCAACCATCGATGTGGAGACAAGAACAACCCATAAGAAAGTCTCCCATTGAACAAACCAGGCACGACTGGAGACAGAAAACCCCGGAATGTGAGACAGAGACATGTTATCACGCAACTACTTCACTCATTTTGTGCCGATGTTTTTACTTCAATTTAATTGATGTTTCTTAGACGTGATGATTCTAGGACGTGATGTTTTTATGACGTGATATTTCTAGGACGTGATGTTTCTAGGACGTGATTTGTCTAGGATGTGGTGTTTCTAGAAGGTGATGTTTCTAGAAGGTGATGTTTCTAGGACGTGATGTTTCTAGAAGGTGATGTTTCTAGGACGTGATGTTTCTAGGACGTGATGTTTCTAGAAGGTGATGTTTCTATAGCGTGATGTTTCTGTCCTGTTGTGGAAAACTCCATAAACTCAAATCTCATCTGTTTCTGATATCTCAAATCTCATCTGTTTCTGATATCTCAAATCTCATCTGTTTCTGATATCTCAAATCTCATCTGTTTCTGATATCTCAAACCCAATCAATTTCTGATACAGCAAATCTTTTACACCTCTGATATCTCAATTCTCAACTATCTCTGATATATCAAATCTAGCAAAATAACCCTCAATCAATCCCCCTACCCCCAACCTTAACCGTACCTCAAACATTAAAATTCCCTCTACTTTTAACCCCCAAACAGTAAAATCCCGCAAACATTAAAATCCCCCCCCCCACCCCACTCGTGACATGTAAACTGGCATCAGACACTCGCAACCGCCTCCCACTTTACAGCGATGCACTAAATATAGACTTGTATACAGAACTCGTGTTTATCACTTACCGCTCGGCCTGGGACTGTGTGTACATGGAAGGAAATTCTGATGTAGGGGAGCTCTTGCGCTGTTCGTGATCTCGCGCGTGACGTAGATGATAGCGCAGCCCCTAAATCATGTCCGTGACCAATAATCTCATCCGAGTGAATGCTGTTTACTGATGTCGTAAGAGACGTGTCCGTCTGTTGACAGAGTGATGGCATATTGTAGTACCAACGGTTTGTCAAAGGTGATTTGTTTGTTTGTAAAGTGAACCACTTGTTAACGTGTGTGCTTGTTTGTCGGACCTGTTCTCACGGATTTAGAAAACATAGCTAACTTTGTGTGAGGAGATCATTCATCTTGTTTGTCGGACCTGTTCTCACGGATTTAGAAAACATAGCTAACTTTGTGTGAGGAGATCATTCATCTTGTTTGTCGGACCTGTTCTCACGGATTTAGAAAACATAGCTAACTTTGTGTGAGGAGATCATTCATCTTGTTTGTCGGGCCTGTTCTCACGGATTTAGAAAACATAGCTAACTTTGTGTGAGGAGATCATTCATCTTGTTTGTCGGACCTGTTCTCACGGATTTAGAAAACATAGCTAACTTTGTGTGAGGAGATCATTCATCTTGTTTGTCGGACCTGTTCTCACGGATTTAGAAAACATAGCTAACTTTGCGTGAGGAGATCATTCATCTTGTTTGTCGGACATGTTCTCACGGATTTAGAAAACATAGCTAACTTTGTGTGAGGAGATCATTCATCTTGTTTGTCGGGCCTGTTCTCACGGATTTAGAAAACATAGCTAACTTTGTGTGAGGAGATCATTCATCTTGTTTGTCGGGCCTGTTCTCACGGATTTAGAAAACATAGCTAACTTTGCGTGAGGAGATCATTCATCTTGTTTGTCGGACATGTTCTCACGGATTTAGAAAACATAGCTAACTTTGCGTGAGGAGATCATTCATCTTGTTTGTCGGGCCTGTTCTCACGGATTTAGAAACATAGCTAACTTTGTGTGAGGAGATCATTCATCTTGTTTGTCGGGCCTGTTCTCACGGATTTAGAAAACAGAGCTAACTTTGTGTGAGGAGATCATTCATCTTGTTTGTCGGGCCTGTTCTCACGGATTTAGAAAACAGAGCTAACTTTGTGTGAGGAGATCATTCATCTTGTTTGTCGGGCCTGTTCTCACGGATTTAGAAAACAGAGCTAACTTTGTGTGAGGAGATCATTCATCTTGTTTGTCGGACATGTTCTCACGGATTTAGAAAACAGAGCTAACTTTGTGTGAGGAGATCATTCATCTTGTTTGTCGGACCTGTTCTCACGGATTTAGAAAACAGAGCTAACTTTGTGTGAGGAGATCATTCATCTTGTTTGTCGGACATGTTCTCACGGATTTAGAAAACAGAGCTAACTTTGTGTGAGGAGATCATTCATCTTGTTTGTCGGACCTGTTCTCACGGATTTAGAAAACAGAGCTAACTTTGTGTGAGGAGATCATTCATCTTGTTTGTCGGGCCTGTTCTCACGGATTTAGAAAACAGAGCTAACTTTGTGTGAGGAGATCATTCATCTTGTTTGTCGGGCCTGTTCTCACGGATTTAGAAAACAGAGCTAACTTTGTGTGAGGAGATCATTCATCTTGTTTCAGGTAAAGTTGAGATATTAGTTTAGTTGTTACTTGTGTCTGTTTTGGTGCTCCTGTGTGTGCGCACGCACACACACAATGTACGACATACAGACACAACAAATCGTCGGCCATTCTTATCTTGGTTCCAAAGCAAGTTTCCATGACGTAATGACGGACATTTTGTGAGGGAAAAATCCCGTCTTCTAGGTCATGACCGTGCACAAGCCGCGGATATTCAGAGGAAGCAACAGCGGCCACGACCCTTGTAATAATTGATCAGAATACATAACACAATCACATTCCAGCTCAATGAGTTCAATGTCAGTGTACAACCAGCTTCCGTATTCCCTAGTATAGCCGTGATATAGTTCAATGTCAGTGTACAACCAGCCACCGTATTCCCTAGTATAGCCGTGATATAGTTCAATGTCAGTGTACAACCAGCCACCGTATTCCCTAGTATAGCCGTAATATAGTTCAATGTTAGTGTACAACCAGCCACCGTATTCCCTAGTATAGCTGTGATATAGTTTAACGTCAGTGTACAACCAGCCACCGTATTCCCTAGTATACCCGTGATATAGTTCAATGTCAGTGTACAACAAGCCACCGTATTACTTAGTATAGCCGTGATATAGTTCAAATAACTCAAGCCGGTACTAATAAATAGGCTTCAACGTCAATGGAAGTCAAACCTACTACAACCGTACAACGGCATCTATGGACCTAGTAATATGTTTGAGAACTTGGTTGGCCATTCCTGAAATCATCTCCTGTTTGCAATGACAACAGTCAAGCAACTAATAAGAAGACATTCTAACTTTGTATGCAAACAAGTAGAGCCAGTTGGAGGGCCGGCCTTATCTTGTGCCTACGTTCAATCACTGCCTTCTATTTTATATTTCAAAAAAAAAATTGTAGGAGACATAAACACCAAACCCATGTTTTTTTTCAAAACTTATCATGTAAATAACTCGACATCGATATTTATCGATATATTGTCGATACAACACTACGATGGTTTTTCCATTTATCGACACAACACTACGATGGTTTTTCCATTTATCGACACAACACTACGATGGTTTTTCCATTTATCGACACAACACTACGATGGTTTTTCCATTTATCGACACAACACTATGATTGTAGTTATATTTATCGACACAACACTATGATTGTAGTTATATTTATCGACACAACACTATGATTGTAGTTATATTTATCGACACAACACTATGATTGTAGTTATATTTATCGACACAACACTATGATTGTAGTTATATTTATCGACACAACACTATGATTGTAGTTATATTTATCAACACAACACTTTGATTGTAGTTATATTTATCGACACAACACTTTGATTGTAGTTATATTTATCGATACATCAACTATAAAGGTGGTTCTATTTATTGTCATCAGACTGTGATGGTTGTTCAACATAACACTATAATGGTAGTTCTATTTATCAACATAACACTATACTGGTAGTTCTATTTATCAACATAACACTATAATGGTAGTTCTATTTATCAACATAACACTATACTGGTAGTGCTATTTATCAACATAACACTATAATGGTAGTTCTATTTATCAACATAACACTATACTGGTAGTTCTATTTATCAACATAACACTATAATGGTAGTTCTATTTATCAACATAACACTATAATGGTAGTTCTATTTATCAACATAACACTATAATGGTAGTTCTATTTATCACCATAACACTACAATTGTGGTTCTATTTATCAACATAACACTATAATGGTAGTTCTATTTATCAACATAACACTATAATGGTAGTTCTATTTATCAACATATTACTATACTGGTAGTTCTATTTATCAACATAACACTATACTGGTAGTTCTATTTATCAACATAACACTATAATGGTAGTTCTATTTATCAACATATTGCTCTGATATTTGTTAAATTTTTCGACATAGCACTGCCATGGTTGTTCTATTTATCAACATAACACTGTATTAATTGTTCCATAAAAAGAGAAACATAAACAGATGTAATCATTACATAACATGGCTCAGCGAAATACAAACAGATGTAATAATTACATAACATGATACAGCGAAATACAAACAGATGTAATCATTACATAACATGATTCAGCGAAATACAAACAGATGTAATCATTACATAACATGATTCAGCGAAATACAAACAGATGTAATCATTACATACCATGATTCAGCGAAATACAAACAGATATAATCATTACATAACATGACTCACCGAAATACAAACAGATGTAATCATTACATAACATGACTCACCGAAATACAAATAGATGTAATCATTACATAACATGACTCACCGAAATACAAATAGATGTAATCATTACATAACATGACTCAGCTAAATACAAACAGAAGTTATCATTACATAACATGACTCAGCTAAATACAAACAGATGTAATCATTACATAACATGACTCAGCTAAATACAAACAGATGTAATCATTACATAACACGACAAAGAAAAACAAGAAACATGTATCCAGGGTGTCGACACGACGATCTTCTTTTTGAACCGAACACGTACAATGGTAATACAAGATCTAGCAGCGGAGAATAGAATTTGCACGTTCCACTTGTCAATGTGGCTGAGTTGTTAGTGTGTTCGCTGCCTGATGAAAAGGGTCCGGGCTCGATCCACAGAAGGGGCAGATTTTTTTGTTGTTCGGATCGACAAGTAAGGCTGCAGGGTTTGTCTACACTCTAAAAATAGGTACCAGACATTTTTCTGGAAGTGAAGGCGGACTGGCGTGATACCGATCAGACCAAACAAAAACAGTCCTGTTGTTATTGAAAACAATATGATATTCTGTTCTGTCCATGGAATCGGTTTCATTGCAATCAGTGATTTCCCATATCCGTTCCACCATTTGTGACAGTGGTTCCCAAAACGCATCGGTTAATATCGGTGACAATGTCGCTCTGTGCACGTCTTACACGGCTGCACAGGCGACGATACCAAACCCCCTACGTCGCCTCTTACGACATGCGTGGCAGGTACCAATGGCTTAAATATTATCTGCCCTCATCGCTGGGACTCTGGTCGCCACACGAGCACATACGGTCAACATATTATACAGGGTGTTTATAAAGTCTCACTACACTTGGTATCTAGGTCAATTTGAAAAAAAAATGTTTATGACGTCATCACAATATGTGCTCCCACTGTCAATGAAATTTGTTGAATAAGTTTATTGCTACTGGAAATGTGGAAGATGCTCCACGATCTGGTAGGCCTGCTGTGAATGATGAAATATGTTTAGATATCCAAGACAGAATCCTTAAAAGTCCAGACAAGTCATTAAGAAAACTGTCGCAACAAGTGAACTTACCATTGAGCACATATTGTGATGACGTCATAAACATTTTTTTCAAATTGACCTAGATACCAAGTGTAGTGAGACTTTATAAACACCCTATATATACCCCTAGCAAAGGGGAGGGAACTTTCTCTTTTAACTTTCAGAAGATGAAATATTTTAGAAGAAATAACAAGAGAACAAATTCAACAGAAAATACTGTGGAGATATCATTGATAATAAGAGAGGGATGTGTGTTTTAATGAGAGATCAACGTGTTGGAATGGAATGGAAATTGTTCTGCATAAAATAAACTCGATAAACATCTGAATGGCTGCTGTCAGACCCGATATCAAAGATACAAAACACGCAGTAAATCAATTGAACAAATGTCGCCGCTATGAATTCTGGGAAACAGATTTTTTTGGGTAGAGTCCAAATGAAAACTGAAATGGGAACAAAGGGAAACAACCAAGATAAAAGATGTTTAAAAAACGTACAAAGGTGACGCAATAATTGAGGCATCAAGGGCAGAGAATTGAACTGTGAGATCCTATTATTGCAAATATAACCAAATTATAAATAGCAAATTATGAATAAGAGCAAAAAGTAATGAGGATCAAACGGTATTTGTGTGTTACATGAGACTCACAGATGACATCGTTGTACATGGTGGATACAGTACGGTGAGAAGAAAATACAGTCTTTGATTGAAATAAACAAAATGCTTTAGTTAACATAGAAAGCTCTGGAAACTATGGGGTTGGTAATTATGTAATGAGTCTGTGGGCAAGTTGTGTCTTTTGAGAATAGAATGTCTAACGAGATCTCTAATTCAGTATCTCAAACAAAGATACTATCTCTAAAGGCATCTCTAATTCAACTTCCCAAACGTTTCTAACATCTCAGAGACTCTAAAGGCATCTCTAATTCAACTTCCCAAACGTTTCTAACATCTCAGAGACTCTAAAGGCATCTCTAATTCAAATTCCCAAACGTTTCTAACATCTCAGAGACTCTAAAGGCATCTCTAATTCAATTTCCCAAACGTTTCTAACATCTCAGAGACTCTAAAGGCATCTCTAAGATGCCACGACAATGATAACTTCACTCACCAACAATCCCAAACTTGAAATATTTGATCCAAAATCCAGAGATCCGTCAAAAAAAAAAAATTGTTTACCATTTGACTGCGAGTAACTTTCACCTGTTTTCTCGTTTCATGGCACACGATGTCACTGTCATGAAGGTTATCAGGATAAACATTTGGTTCGTGATGCGAAATGTCAAGTTGTTTTATAAACTGTTTTATAGTTTGTATAGCTGAATGTTACCGGGGAAATTAAGATTACATCATCATCAGGTTACATGTACATGTCTCTAGCCGGATCTCCCACAGAACGTTACATTCACCAAAGCCCGTCTGAAAGAATCTGTCTCTAGCCAGATCTCCCACAGAACGTTGCATTCATCTCAGCCTGTCTGAAAGAATCTCTGTCTCTAGCCAGATCTCCCAAAGAACGTTGCATCCAAAACAGCCCGTCTGAAAGAATCTTTGCCTCTGGTCAGATCTTACACAGAATGTTGCTTTTACCACAGTCCGTCTGTAAGAATTTCCGTCTCTAGCCAAATTTCCTACTTCTTCTGTTGTCATTTTCAATTTCTCCTTGATGTCTTGAAACTACATTGTTCTTGGTCTGCCCTTACTGCGTCGTCCAGAAACCATGCCTTCTATTATTGTACTTTTCAGCCTGTCTTGTGACGTGGTCAAAGTATTTTAATTATCGACCGCAGTCGTTTGCCTTGGAGAATCGCCCTATTGGGTTCGCTTACCCCGGGAGGAAATAATGTATCACACTCTTACATATAGTTTCGATGTTGCTGTCCCTTCCCTAATGCATCGCCAATTTACATATTTACAAAGCCACGGTCTGCAACAAACAAAAAACATACTTTCTTATAAACAATTTACAAGTTAAAGTTTGATCCTATTTTAAAACACTTATCTCAGCAACACTTACTTGTACGATATATATTGATATAATCTATGTTGTATGATGATATAATAGTGGAAGAAAGCAACAAGAAAGGTCTCAGTCTGAATAGTAAGAAAACAGAAGTAATGGTTATATCGAAGAAACAATCATCACCATCATGCAGCATAAAAATAAACGAGACAAACCGGAAACAAGTACAACGTTTCAAATACTTGGGCACAATAATAACATCAGATGGGAGATGCACCACAGAAATAAAAAGCAGAATAGCTCAGGCCAAAATAGAATTCAGAAAATGAAAAATATCTTATGCAACAAATCTATTCAATAAAAATGAGAAAGAGAGTGCATCGGTGCTATATAGAACCAATTCTGACCTATGGAAGCGAATCATGGACAGTAGACAAACAAATGAAAAGACGATTAGAGGCCACAGAGATGGGATTTCTCAGAAGAATGTTGAAAGTTCCCTGGACAGATAAAAAGACCAATGAGGAAGTTCTCAAAGAGGCCAACACAAAAACGGAGCTCTTAAAAAACATCAGAAAGAAGCAATCAACATTTTTCGGGCACATCATGAGAAGAGGAAAATTTGAATACTTGGTTACAACTGGCAAAATAAAAGGAAAGAGAGATCGCGGACGACAAAGAGAGAAAATACTGTATAGCTTGGTGTCATGGCATGGAAAACAGTCAACAACAGAACTGATACGATGCACTGTAGATAGAAGATTGTGGAGGGACGTGATCGCCTACGCCAACCGGCAGGGTACATGATGATGATGTATGATGATCTAATGTCAAGATTTTTTCCTCACCTAAAACTTTACACCCATGGCACTGCCGATTAACTGCACGAATCGTCTCTGTGGATGCTCTCCTAGTGCCAGGTAGAACTCCGATGCAGCAAAAAACGTGAAATTGACATCAGCTACAAATCGTTGTCTCTGTGTAAGAGAGTTCCAGTTTTCTCTTGAACTGCAGGTAGCGGTTAGATAGGGAGAATAAATGGGGAGGGGCGGAGGTGGGGGGATAGACAGGGATCAAAACGTGAATGGAACGAGGGAAGTAAAGTTGATGACGAGTTTTTTTTGGTTTTTTTTTGAGGAAGCTGTAATGCTTTATTTAAGATTCTAAAAACGGACAAGCAATTTGGGGCGTCAAACGGTGTGTATGTAGCTGATGTGTGCTATAGCTAGTGTGTATGTAGCGGATGTGTGCTATAGCTAGTGTGTATGTAGCGTATGTGTGCTATAGCTAGTGTGTATGTAGCGTATGTTTGCTATAGTTAGTGTGTATGTAGCGTATGTTTGCTATAGTTAGTGTGTATGTAGCGGGAGTGTGCTATAGCTAGTGTGTATGTAGCGTATGTGTGCTATAGTTAGTGTGTATGTAATGTGCGTTATAGTTAGTGTGTATGTTATGTGTGCTATGGTTAATGTGTATATAATGTGTGCTATAGTTAGTGTATATGTAATGTGTGCTATAGTTAGTGTGTATGTAATGTCGGCTTTAGTTAGTGTGTATGTGATGTATGGACATGATGGAATATTAGAAACACTAAGAAACATAACAGTAGGAGAGGCCAACAGAAGAGCAAAAGATGGATTGATGGAATATTAGAAACACTAGGAAACATAACATTAGGAGAGGCCACCAGAAGAGCAAAAGATGGATTGATGGAATATTAGAAACACTAGGAAACATAACAGCAGGAGAGGCCAATAGAAGAGCAAAAGATGGATTGATGGAATATTAGAAACACTAGGAAACATAACATTAGGAGAGGCCAACAGAAGAGCAAAAGATGGATTGATGGAATATTAGAAACACTAGGAAACATAACATCAGGAGAGGCCAACAGAAGAGCAAAAGATGGATTGATGGAATATTAGAAACACTAGGAAACATAACATTAGGAGAGGCCAACAGAAGAGCAAAAGATGGATTGATGGAATATTAGAAACACTAGGAAACTGTGTGGTGGGTGTCTCGGAGATTGAGATGACACTGATGTTTGTGAAAGGTGACTTGGTGAGATTGAGATGACATTGATGTTTGTGAAAGGTGACTCGGTGAGATTGAGATGACACTGATGTTTCTGATTGGTGACTCGGTGAGATTGAGATGACACTGATGTTTGTGATAGGTGACTTGGTGAGATTGAGATGACATTGATGTTTGTGATAGGTGACTTGGTAAGATTGAGATGACACTGTTGTTTTTGATAGGTGACTTGGTGAGATTGAGATGACATTGATGTTTGTGATGGGTGACTCGGTGAGATTGAGATGACACTGATGTTTGTGATAGGTGACTTGGTGAGATTGAGATGACACTGATGTTTGTGATAGGTGACTTGGTGAGATTGAGATGACATTGATGTTTGTGATGGATGACTCGGTGAGATTGAGATGACACTGATGTTTCTGATTAGTGACTCGGTGAGAATGAGATGACATTGATGTTTGTGATGGGTGACTCGGTGAGATTGAGATGACACTGATGTTTCTGATTGGTGACTCGGTGAGATTGAGATGACACTGATGTTTCTGATTGGTGACTCGGTGAAATTGAGATGACACTGATGTTTCTGATTGGTGACTCGGTGAGATTGAGATGACACTGATGTCTGTGATGGGTGACTCGGTGAGATTGAGATGACATTGATGTCTGTGATGGGTGAATCTTTGAGATGACACTGATGTTTGTGATGGGTGAATCTTTGAGATGACACTGATGTTTGTGATGGGTGAATCTTTGAGATGACACTGATGTTTGTGATGGGTGACTCTTTGAGATGACACTGATGTTTGTGATGGGTGACTCGGTGAGATTGAGATACCATTGATGTTTGTGATTGGTGACTCGGTGAGGTTGAGATGACATTGATGTCTATGAGGGGTGACTCGGTGAGATTGAGATGACATTGATGTCTATGAGGGGTGACTCGGTGAGGTTGAGATGACATTGATGTCTATGAGGGGTGACTCGGTGAGATTGAGATGACACTGATATTTGTGATGGGTGAATCTTTGAGATGACATTGATGTCTGTGGGTGACTCGGTGAGCTTGAGATGACACTGATATTTGTGATGGGTGAATCTTTGAGATGACACTGATGTTTGTGATGGATGAATCTTTGAGATGACACTGATGTTTGTGATGGGTGAATCTTTGTGATGACACTGATGTTTGTGATGGGTGACTCTTTGAGATGACACTGATGTTTGTGATGGGTGACTCGGTGAGCTTGAGATGACATTGATGTTTGTGATGGGTGACTCGGTGAGATTGAGATGACACTGATGTTTGTGATTGGTGACTTGGTGAGATTGAGATGACATTGATGTTTGTGATAGGTGACTTGGTGAGATTGAGATGACACTGATGTTTGTGATAGGTGACTTGGTGAGATTGAGATGACACTGCTGGCTGTGATGGGTGACTCCGTGAGATTGAGATGACACTGATGTTTGTGATAGGTGACTCGGTGAGATTGAGATGACACTGATGTCTGTGATGGGTGACTCGGTGAGATTGAGATGACACTGATGTTTATGATGGGTGACTCGGTGAGATTGAGATGACACTGATGTTTGTGATAGGTGACTTGGTGAGATTGAGATGACACTGATGTCTGTGATGGGTGACTCGGTGAGATTGAGATGACATTGACGCCTTTGATGGGTGACTCGGTGAGATTGAGATGACACTGATGTTTGTGATGGGTGAATCTTTGAGATGACACTGATGTTTGTGATGGGTGACTCGGTGAGATTGAGATGACACTGATGTCTGTGATGGGTCATGACACACGATGAGCTGGTCGCATGGTCAGTACTTGTATATGGAGGGGTAAGGACAACATCATGACACACGATGAGCTGGTCGCATGGTCAGTACTTGTATATGGAGGGGTAAAGGACACCATCATGACACACGATGAGCTGGTCACATGGTCAGTACTTGTATATGGAGGGGTAAGGACAACATCATGACACACGATGAGATGGTCGCATGGTCAGTACTTGTATATGGAGAGGTAAGAACAACATCATGACACACGATGAGCTGGTCACATGGTCAGTACTTGTATATGGAGGGGTAAGGACAACATCATGACACACGATGAGCTGGTCACATGGTCAGTACTTGTATATGGAGGGGTAAGGACAACATCATGACACACGATGAGCTGGTCACATGGTCAGTACTTGTATATGGAGGGGTAAGGACATCATGACACACGATGAGCTGGTCACATGGTCAGTACTTGTATATGGAGGGGTAAGGACAACATCATGACACACGATGAGCTGGTCACATGGTCAGTACTTGTATATGGAGGGGTAAGGACAACATCATGACACACGATGAGCTGGTCACATGGTCAGTACTTGTATATGGAGGGGTAAGGACAACATCATGACACACGATGAGCTGGTCACATGGTCAGTACTTGTATATGGAGGGGTAAGGACAACATCATGACACACGATGAGCTGGTCACATGGTCAGTACTTGTATATGGAGGGGTAAGGACATCATGACACACGATGAGCTGGTCACATGGTCAGTACTTGTATATGGAGGGGTAAGGACAACATCATGACACACGATGAGCTGGTCACATGGTCAGTACTTGTATATGGAAGGGTAAGAACAACATCATGACACACGATGAGCTGGTCACATGGTCAGTACTTGTATATGGAGGGGTAAGAACAACATCATGACACACGATGAGCTGGTCACATGGTCAGTACTTGTATATGGAGGGGTAAGGACATCATGACACACGATGAGCTGGTCACATAGTCAGTACTTGTATATGGAGGGGTAAGAACAACATCATGACACACGATGAGATGGTCACATGGTCAGTACTTGTATATGGAAGGGTAAGGACAACATCATGACACACGATGAGATGGTCACATGGTCGGTACTTGTATATGGAGGGGTAAGAACAACATCATGACACACGATGAGCTGGTCACATGGTCAGTACTTGTATATGGAGGGGTAAGGACATCATGACACACGATGAGCTGGTCACATGGTCAGTACTTGTATATGGAGGGGTAAGAACAACATCATGAGACACGATGAGCTGGTCACAAGGTGAGTACTTGTATATGGAGGGGTAAGAACAACATCATGACACACGATGAGCTGGTCACAAGGTGAGTACTTGTATATGGAGGGGTAAGAACAACATCATGACACACGATGAGCTGGTCACATGGTCAGTACTTGTATATGGAGGGGTAAGAACAACATCATGAGACACGATGAGCTGGTCACATGGTCAGTACTTGTATATGGAGGGGTAAGAACAACATCATGACACACGATGAGCTGGTCACATGGTCAGTACTTGTATATGGAGGGGTAAGGACAACACCATGACACATGATGAGCAGGTCACATGGACAGTACTTGTATATGGAGGGGTAAGGACAACACCATGACACATGATGAGCAGGTCACATAGTCAGTACTTGTATATGGAAGGGTAAGGACAACATCATGACACATAATGAGCTGGTCACAAGGTGAGTACTTGTATATGGAGGGGTAAGAACAACATCATGACACACGATGAGCTGGTCACATGGTCAGTACTTGTATATGGAGGGGTAAGAACAACATCATGAGACACGATGAGCTGGTCACATGGTCAGTACTTGTATATGGAGGGGTAAGAACAACATCATGACACACGATGAGCTGGTCACATGGTCAGTACTTGTATATGGAGGGGTAAGAACAACACCATAACACACGATGAGCAGGTCACATGGTCAGTACTTGTATATGGAGGGGTAAGGACAACATCATGACACATAATGAGCTGGTCACATGGTCAGTACTTGTATATGGAGGGGTAAGAACAACATCATGACACACGATGAGCTGGTCACATGGTCAGTACTTTTATATGGAGGAGTAAGGACAACACCATGACACATGATGAGCTGGTCACATGGTCAGTACTTGTATATATGTGCGTGTGTCCTGATTTTGCCCCTAACCCTGCGCCGTGGCTGACACACTCTGTTTTGGGCAGGCTAGTCTTGGTTTGACGTGGAAGTTGTCGTTCTTGTTGGGCGGATGCCGTCCAGGGTCAGTGTGACCTCGTGGTCTGTTATTTCTCGAAATATTCCCAGGGGCGTACTTCAGACCTTTCTTCAGATGGGGAGTGGGTGGGGGAGGGGGTTGCTGAGAATTGAATGTATGAGGGGTGGGGGGAGATGCACATTTGTTACAGGAAATGTGTGTGAGCAGCGAAGTGTGTATGTATGATTACGGTGTGTGCGCATGTGTGTGTGAATGTATGCGTGCGCGCGTGGAATGTTAGAAACACTAGGAAACATGACAGCAGCAGACACCAACAGAATAGCATAGATCACAAAAGTTATCTCCCGTGTCGCTTCAAGGTAAAGGAGAAAATAAAGAAGAAGAAAGAAGCTCTTGTGTTCTATATTTATACCGTCGTGGTGATGTGCTTGTTTATCCTGTCTTGTATGTAGGCTCGTGACACCCCGTGTTGTTGATTGTATTTGTTCACATCATGATTCCTGGAACATCTTAAATGTTAAGCTGTGCTCGGTTGACAGATGTACAGCACAACGACAAGCCTGCAATATCTCTGAGGCAGATAGTTTAGGGTTTGCTTCACATTTACCGATCTCGTGTGATATTTTACTTCAATAAATCACATTTTGCTTCAGTTTTTCAGATCTCGTGTGATATTTTACTTCAATAAATCACATTTTGTTTCAGTTTTTCAGATCTCGTGTGATATTTTACTTCAATAAATCACATTTTGCTTCAGTTTTTCAGATCTCGTGTGATATTTTACTTCAATAAATCACATTTTGCTTCAGTTATTCACATCTCATGTGATAGGAGACATGCAAAGACATCAAATATAGCAAATTTGAAACACGACGCGGGGCTGGGAATAAACCTGAAGGAAACATTACAAACATATACATACCATCCATGGGAGTCGCTCTAGCTTAGTGGTTAGTGGACTGGACTACAAAGGACAAGAGGTAGGTTTCGATCCCAACCAACGTCTGATGGTTCACCCAGCCTTAAATGGGTACCGGATTTTTTTCTGGGTAAGTAAGACGGCACGGGTGTAATACAGACCACATTACCCCAAAAATCATGTGCCGAAGGTCTGTAAAATGTATGATCACTAACACCGTATTCGCTACACGCCACTTGGCGTGAGGGGGGTACTTTACTTTTTTTGTTTACATACCATCCATGGTTTGGGGCAGCTAGACTTTTAGAAAGACAAGACAAACTACAACGTTTCGGCAAAAAAGCTTTCATCAGATATAACAAATAAACTATAGAAATTAAGCACACAAATCCCAGCCAGAAAACACGACGTAGGTCAAATCTTATCTCGTGTAATATTTAATAAATTGTGATATCACTTTTTACTTCACAGATTCTGAACTGAAATGACATGTTACCACTGAGATGACATGTGGCCACTGAGATGACATGTGACTACTGAGATGACATGTGACTACTTCAGATTCCATATTATAATTGACTACATAGATCAAATGTCTCGCCCAGCAATGTTGGATCTACGTCTCCATTCCCATGTTTGGAATCTCAGACTTTGACCGCTTCTAACACATCTCACTCAAGACATCCCAGTTCCGGCCCGCTGATATGGACAACAAAATTCACGAAACCAAAAACACTAACTCACATTTCAAGTTTCACTCAACAGAATTTCTATATCTAGTTTCAATCTTCACAATTTCTACATCAAGTTTCACTTAGCAGAATTTCTACATCAAGTTTCACTCAACAAAATTTATATATATCAAGTTTCACTCAACATAATTTTTATATCAAGTTTCACTCAACATAACTTTTATATCAAGTTTCACTCAACAGAATTTATATATCAAGTTTCAATCTTCACAATTTCTACATCAAGTTTCACTCAACAGAATTTCAATTAAAAATTCCATTCACTGATATCAAGTCTCACTCCCTGATATCAAGTCTCACTCACTGATATCAAGTCTCACTCCCTGATATCAAGTCTCACTCCCTGATATCAAGTCTCACTCCCTGATATCAAGTCTCACTCCCTGATATCAAGTCTCACTCACTGATATCAAGTCTCACTCCCTGATATCAAGTCTCACTCCCTGATATCAAGTCTCACTCCCTGATATCAAGTCTCACTCCCTGATATCAAGTCTCACTCCCTGATATCAAGTCTCACTCCCTGATATCAAGTCTCACTCACTGATATCAAGTTTCACATTTGTTTACTCCGAGACCCATTTCTGTGTTTACGACCGGACCGTCCCAGTGTTCCGGAACTTGCCGAGCTTCACCGAATCAGTCCGTGACCATGAACTGTGTGTGGAGGGCACTCAGCCTTGACCTGCTCGTGCTCCTGGTGTGTGTCCGGATGCCTGGGCTGATGTGCAAGGACAAGCCCACCGTGGAGGAGTGAGTCGAGAATTGTTTTTGTGTGTTGAGTTCTTCTTGTCATCATTCACGATGCTGTCATTTATGTCGTATCTTCTCTGTCATTTATGTTGTATCTTCTCTGTCATTTATGTCGTATCATCTCTGTCATTTATGTTGTATCGTCTCTGTCATTTATGTTGTATCGTCTCTGTCATTTATGTTGTATCTTCTCTGTCATTTATGTCGTATCTTCTCTGTCATTTATGTCGTATCTTCTCTGTCATTTATGTTGTATCGTCTCTGTCATTTATGTTGTATCTTCTCTGTCATTTATGTCGTATCTTCTCTGTCATTTATGTTGTATCGTCTCTGTCATTTATGTTGTATCTTCTCTGTCATTTATGTCGTATCTTCTCTGTCATTTATGTTGTATCTTCTCTGTCATTTATGTTGTATCTTCTCTGTCATTTATGTCGTATCTTCTCTGTCATTTATGTTGTATCGTCTCTGTCATTTATGTTGTATCTTCTCTGTCATTTATGTCGTATCTTCTCTGTCATTTATGTTGTATCTTCTCTGTCATTTATGTCGTATCGTCTCTGTCCTTTATGTTGTATCGTCTCTGTCATTTATGTTGTATCTTCTCTGTCATTTATGTTGTATCTTCTCTGTCATTTATGTTGTATCGTCTCTGTCATTTATGTTGTATCGTCTATGTCATTTATGTCGTATCTTCTCTGTCATTTATGTTGTATCGTCTCTGTCATTTATGTTGTATCTTCTCTGTCATTTATGTCGTATCTTCTCTGTCATTTATGTTGTATCGTCTCTGTCATTTATGTTGTATCTTCTCTGTCATTTATGTTGTATCTTCTCTGTCATTTATGTCGTATCTTCTCTGTCATTTATGTTGTATCGTCTCTGTCATTTATGTTGTATCGTCTCTGTCATTTATGTTGTATCTTCTCTGTCATTTATGTTGTATCGTCTCTGTCATTTATGTCGTATCTTCTCTGTCATTTATGTTGTATCGTCTCTGTCATTTATGTTGTATCGTCTCTGTCATTTATGTTGTATCGTCTCTGTCATTTATGTTGTATCGTCTCTGTCATTTATGTTGTATCGTCTCTGTCATTTATGTTGTATCTTCTCTGTCATTTATGTTGTATCGTCTCTGTCATTTATGTCGTATCTTCTCTGTCATTTATGTTGTATCGTCTCTGTCATTTATGTTGTATCGTCTCTGTCATTTATGTTGTATCGTCTCTGTCATTTATGTTGTATCGTCTCTGTCATTTATGTTGTATCGTCTCTGTCATTTATGTTGTATCTTCTCTGTCATTTATGTCGTATCTTCTCTGTCATTTATGTTGTATCGTCTCTGTCATTTATGTTGTATCTTCTCTGTCATTTATGTCGTATCTTCTCTGTCATTTATGTTGTATCGTCTCTGTCATTTATGTTGTATCGTCTCTGTCATTTATGTTGTATCGTCTCTGCCATTTATGTTGTATCGTCTCTGCCATTTATGTTGTATCGTCTCTGCCATTTATGTTGTATCGTCTCTGCCATTTATGTTGTATCGTCTCTGCCATTTATGTAGTATCGTCTCTGCCATTTATGTCGTATTGTCGTTGTCATTTATGTCGTATAGTCTCTGTCATTTATGTTGTATCGTCTCTGCCATTTATGTCGTATCGTCGTTGTCATTTATGTCGTATAGTCTCTGCCATTTATGTTTTATCGTCTCTGTCATTTATATTTTATCGTCTCTGTCATTTATGTAGTATCGCCTTTGTCATTTATGTAGTATCGTCGCTGTCAACGACCATTGTCCATCATGTTACATAGCAGGAGTCAATCATTGTCCATCATGTTACATAGCCGGAATCAATCATTGTCCATCATGTTACATAGCCGGAGTCAATCATTGTCCATCATGTTACATAGCCGGAGTCAATCATTGTCCATCATGTTACATAGCCGGAGTCAATCATTGTCCATCATTTTACATAGCCGGAGTCAATCATTGTCCATCATGTTACATAGCCGGAGTCAGTCATTGTCCATCATGTTACATAGCCGGAGTCAATCATTGTTTTTTTATAATATTTTCCTAGGTCACGACGTCCTATTCTCGATAATAAGGTAGCTTTACTGTCACTCGTCATGATCTCGGCTTCTAATCTTGATGTATCATAGCTGTACATGATTATGTATCTTGGCTTCTAATCTTGATGTATCATAGCTGTACATGATTATGTATCTCGGCTTCTAATCTTGATGTATCATAGCTGTACATGATTATGTACCTCGGCTTCTAATCTTGATGTATCATAGCTGTACATGATTATGTATCTCGGCTTCTAATCCTGATGTATCATAGCTGTACATGATTATGTATCTCGGCTTCTAATCCTGATGTATCATAGCTGTACATGATTATGTATCTCGGCTTCTAATCTTGATGTATCATAGCTGTATATGATTATGTATCTCGGCTTCTAATCTTGATGTATCATAGCTGTACATGATTATGTATCATGTCTGAAATTTACAAGTATCGTCATTGCAAAACTTGATATAACATCGTCGATATAAATTACGATAAAGTGGCATGTACTTGTAAAGTACTGGGAACAAGATGGTCGACATTAGCAGCGACTACTAAGGAGTGGTGACTTGACAGAAATAGAGAAACATAAAAGTAGACTTTGATGACATTCAAGTATCATTTCTTTCTAACATTATTACCTTCAGGTCGCATGTACTTTGTAGAACATTACATTCACCACAGCCCGTCTGAAAGAATCTCTGTCTCTAGCCAGATCTCCCACAGAACGTTACATTCACCACAGCCCGTCTGAAAGAATCTCTGTCTCTAGCCAGATCTCCCACAGAACGTTACATTCACCACAGCCCGTCTGAAAGAATCTCTGTCTCTAGCCAGATCTCCCACAGAACGTTACATTCACCACAGCCCGTCTGAAAGAATCTCTGTCTCTAGCCAGATCTCCCACAGAACGTTACATTCACCACAGCCCGTCTGAAAGAATCTCTGTCACTAGTCAGATCTCCCACTTCTACTGTTGTCATGTTCAAGGTCTCCTTGATGTCTTGAAGCAACCATCTTCTTGGTCTGCCCCTGATGCGTCGTCCAGGAACCATACCCTCCATTATTGTTCTTTTCAGCCCATTGTGTCTTTTGACGTGTGCATAATATTTTAATGAACACACATGAGAAATCTTTGCGTCGAAAAATGAGGAAGAGATGTGACAAAATTTGTAGAGATCCAATTCTGACTTATTGAAGTAAGACATTGACAATAAGTCAAGAATCATAATAAACACGATGAAAGGATGTGGTTTTTAGAAGAAACAGAGTAATCCCACCTTTTTCATTGATATTTGAGGTCACAATAAATGCAGCGGTGGTTTCATTAAACACAGGGACGTTTACAAAGATTTATAAAGTGGTTTTTATGGAATATTGGATCCGTGAAAGTGGCTTTTGGGATGGTTTATTATCTGGGATGCCACCTGATGTCACTTGATGTCACCTGATGCCACCTGATGTCACCTGATGCCACCTGTTGTCACCTTATGTCACCTGATGTCACATGATGTCACCTGATCAGGAGGAGACGATCGAAACTACATTGCCAAAAACAGGAGGAGACAATCAGCATCGTTTGATATTACAATATGAAGGAAACTGTTGGAACCTACGTCAGCAAATGTAAACAAGAGAGAGAGAGAGAGAGAGAGAGAGAGAAGAACCAGTGAGGGTAGAGATTATATCAGGGGTCCATGTTCCCAAACTCTCAGAGCGTGCCATCTCTTCCTGTAGAAAGTCGTTTGAAATCGTCGCCAGTGCTACCGATTAAGGCTGCACGGTAGTCGACAGTCGACACTTATCAACAGAATTTGCCTACGCGCTTTGCCCGTACGCTGGTCACGTGAGGTTGAGCAGACACGGGTAATTCGAACTGCTGTGAAGCTGATTCCATAGAGAGATGAGAAGAGGGGCCAAGCATTTTGAGAGAACCGTGTTCTAGGAAGTCAACAAACGAATTGGACATCAGTTGATTACAGGGATGTGGGATGTGACGAGACATGCTCTCCTAGGCCAGCAAAGATGGCACATGGTAATGATTATAGCTGAGGGTTGGACTTCATCCATCACTATCATGATCCCTAGCTCAGACACCCGCTGGTGTTGACCGAATTACCTTCAAAAAACAAGAAAAGTCATTTTTGTGTTTGCTCCCCCTACCCCGGTTTGTCTGGTACTGGCCTCGTCATACCCGGAATCGTATTACCCATCTCCTTCCCTTCTATACCTGACCCGCCAGGCAGCGGTAGTGCCCCGATAAAACATTAATCAAAACTATGTTACACACTTCTATACACCATGACTATCAGTCGCAGTTCCTTCCTCTGCCAGTTCGGGCACAACCGGATCAATAAGATCTTTCGTTGGCCAAAGTTGCAATTCTGATTCACTTAGTAAATGGTTATCTCCCTTCCAAGAACATTTTATTTATCGGAACAAATTGTCTCCCCTCCTTTACAAGTTCCTGCCCATTGATTATTGCCAAGACAGACAACTGGCCGGCTTTTGGCATCCATTTTATCTCCCAATTTTCATACACTTTAGGGACAAGTCCCAAGAAAGTAATAACGCTTATCAACTACAATCATGTTCAACTAATAGTGTTCTTTAATGCTCGTATCCAGCTGCTGTTGCCATGAAGCGTGGCACGTGAAAGAAGGAATGTGTAATATAATCTGATGTCTGTAGATGTATGACTTGTTGTTTCAGTGGCTTCCCCTTCCTGGTGTAGTGTTGTCCTTGAGCATGTTTCAAATGGTAGGATAGAAATGTTTTTTTTTTTTTTATCAAAATGTTATATCTTCTCATCATTCATGTATGGTGCAGAAACATGGACATTAGACTAGAAAACAGAACAGAAAATTGAAGGCTTTGAAATATGGATCTATAGAAGAATTGGATGGAAAGAAAAGAAAACAAATGATGAGGTCTTACAACTAAAAATAAAAAGAGAACTACTAAACACAATTAGAACAAGACAAATGACATTTTTGGGGCATGTTAAAAGACACAACAGTATAATAAAAGTAATATTGGAAGGGAAAATACAAGGTAAAAGAGGCAGAGGCAGGGCAGTCCAAGACTAACATGGTCGAGTAACATCAAAAGATGGACAAATCAGCCTATACCAATCTGCACAATCAAAGAAAGAGACATAGTTGAATGGCGCTCCATGGTAGCCAACCTTCGATGCGAAGACGGTACTCGATGATGATGATGATGATGATGATGATGATATATATTCCAGGCACGGTCTAATTCTGATCTGTTCTCTGACTTCCACATTAGGTATTCGATATGTCTTTGTCTAGTTAGTTATCTTTGTCTTGTTAGTTATCTTTGTCTTGTTAGTTATCTTTGTCTAGTTAGTTATCTTTGTCTAGTTAGTTATCTTTGTCTTGTTAGTTATCTTTGTCTAGTTAGTTATCTTTGTCTTGTTGGTTATCTTTGTCTAGTTAGTTATCTTTGTCTTGTTGGTTATCTTTGTCTAGTTAGTTATCTTTGTCTAGTTAGTTATCTTTGTCTTGTTAGTTATCTTTGTCTAGTTAGTTATCTTTGTCTTGTTGGTTATCTTTGTCTAGTTAGTTATCTTTGTCTAGTTAGTTATCTTTGTCTTGTTGGTTATCTTTGTCTAGTTAGTTATCTTTGTCTTGTTGGTTATCTTTGTCTAGTTAGTTATCTTTGTCTAGTTAGTTATCTTTGTCTAGTTAGTTATCTTTGTCTTGTTGGTTATCTTTGTCTAGTTAGTTATCTTTGTCTAGTTAGTTATCTTTGTCTTGTTGGTTATCTTTGTCTAGTTAGTTATCTTTGTCTTGTTGGTTATCTTTGTCTAGTTAGTTATCTTTGTCTAGTTAGTTATCTTTGTCTTGTTAGTTATCTTTGTCTAGTTAGTTATCTTTGTCTTGTTGGTTATCTTTGTCTAGTTAGTTATCTTTGTCTAGTTAGTTATCTTTGTCTTGTTGGTTATCTTTGTCTAGTTAGTTATCTTTGTCTTGTTAGTTATCTTTGTCTAGTTAGTTATCTTTGTCTTGTTGGTTATCTTTGTCTAGTTAGTTATCTTTGTCTAGTTAGTTATCTTTGTCTTGTTAGTTATCTTTGTCTAGTTAGTTATCTTTGTCTTGTTGGTTATCTTTGTCTAGTTAGTTATCTTTGTCTTGTTAGTTATCTTTGTCTAGTTAGTTATCTTTGTCTTGTTGGTTATCTTTGTCTAGTTAGTTATCTTTGTCTAGTTAGTTATCTTTGTCTTGTTAGTTATCTTTGTCTAGTTAGTTATCTTTGTCTTGTTGGTTATCTTTGTCTAGTTAGTTATCTTTGTCTTGTTGGTTATCTTTGTCTAGTTAGTTATCTTTGTCTTGTTGGTTATCTTTGTCTTGTTGGTTATCTTTGTCTTGTTGGTTATCATTGTCTTGTTGGTTATCTTTGTCTTGTTAGTTATCTTTGTCTTGTTGGTTATCTTTGTCTTGTTGGTTATCTTTGTCTTGTTGGTTATCTTTGTCTTGTTGGTTATCATTGTCTTGTTAGTTATCTTTGTCTTGTTAGTTATCTTTGTCTTGTTGGTTATCTTTGTCTTGTTAGTTATCTTTGTCTTGTTGGTTATCTTTGTCTTGTTGGTTATCTTTGTCTTGTTGGTTATCTTTGTCTTGTTGGTTATCATTGTCTTGTTGGTTATCTTTGTCTTGTTAGTTATCTTTGTCTTGTTGGTTATCTTTGTCTTGTTGGTTATCTTTGTATTGTTGGTTATCTTTGTCTTGTTAGTTATCTTTGTCTTGTTGGTTATCTTTGTCTTGTTGGTTATCTTTGTCTTGTTGGTTATCTTTGTCTTGTTGGTTATCTTTGTCTTGTTGGTTATCTTTGTCTTGTTGGTTATCTTTGTCTTGTTGGTTATCTTTGTCTTGTTGGTTATCTTTGTCTTGTTAGTTATCTTTGTCTTGTTGGTTATCTTTGTCTTGTTGGTTATCTTTGTCTTGTTAGTTATCTTTGTCTTGTTGGTTATCTTTGTCTTGTTAGTTATCTTTGTCTTGTTAGTTATCTTTGTCTTGTTGGTTATCTTTGTCTTGTTGGTTATCTTTGTCTTGTTAGTTATCTTTGTCTTGTTAGTTATCTTTGTCTTGTTGGTTATCTTTGTCTTGTTGGTTATCTTTGTCTTGTTAGTTATCTTTGTCTTGTTGGTTATCTTTGTCTTGTTAGTTATCTTTGTCTTGTTGGTTATCTTTGTCTTGTTAGTTATCTTTGTCTTGTTAGTTATCTTTGTTTTGCTAGTTATGTTTGTTTTGATATTTATCTTTGTCTTGTTGGTTATCTTTGTCTTGTTAGTTATCTTTGTCTTGTTAGTTATCTTTGTCTTGTTATTTATTTTTGTCTTGTTAGTTATCTTTGTCCTGTTAGTTATCTTTGTCTTGTTAGTTATCTTTGCCTTGTTAGTTATCTTTGTCTTGTTAGTTATCTTTGTCTTGTTAGTTATCTTTGTCTTGTTAGTTATCTTTGTCTTGTTAGTTATCTTTGTCTTGTTGGTTATCTTTGTCTTGTTAGTTATCTTTGTCTTGTTGGTTATCTTTGTCCTGTTAGTTATGTTTGTCTTGTTGATTATGTTTGTCTTGTTAGTTATCTTTGTCTTGTTAGTTATGTTTGTCTTGTTGGTTATCTTTATCTTGTTAGTTATCTTTGTCTTGTTGGTTATCTTTGTCTTGTTGGTTATCTTTGTCTTGTTAGTTATCTTTGTCTTGTTAGTTATCTTTATCTTGTTAGTTATCTTTGTCTTGTTGGTTATCTTTGTCTTGTTAGCTATGTTTGTCTTGTTGGTTATCTTTGTCTTGTTAGTTATCTTTGTCCTGTTAGTTATCTTTGTCTTGTTGGTTATCTTTGTCTTGTTGTTTATCTTTGTCTTGTTGGTTATCTTTGTCTTGTTAGTTATCTTTGTCTTGTTGGTTATCTTTGTCTTGTTGGTTATCTTTGTCTTGTTAGTTATCTTTGTTTTGTTGGTTATCTTTGTCTTGTTGGTTATCTTTGTCTTGTTGGTTATCTTTGTCATGTTAGTTATCTTTGTCATGTTAGTTATGTTTGTCTTGTTGGTTATCTTTGTCTTGTTAGTTATCTTTGTCTTGTTAGTTATCTTTGTCCTGTTAGTTATCTTTGTTTTGTTAGTTATCTTTGTCTTGTTAGTTATCTTTGTTTTGTTATTTATCTTTGTTATCCTCTCCCACTCAATTAATCACTCACCCGTTTCTATCACTCAACTCGTCCTCCACTAATAGACATATACACATCATCATGATGCTGTTAAGTGTTATTATATCTTTATTGATTGATGTTATAAATCAAGTGATTATATTCTTACTGCAGCACTTCTTCCGTTGTCAAGGTTACACAAGTGCTTACATCCCGAAGCACTTTGCTCCAGTTGGCAGATTACAACATCCGGATATCGGAGATTATTGCTGGCCTGTTAAAGAATGTTCTCGCATGTTTTCACTTTATCTATGCAGTGCCACTCGAAACATTTAGACCAATCTGCTCTCGTACTAGCCTCGGGCGATGTCGAGGGGCAACCTGAGCTGGTCTGGGGAGACAGTAGGGAGAGGCACAAAAGTTGTCACTTCTCTCACTTTACTTTCTCTTATCTTTTATCGCTTCTCGCACTTTACATACTCTTATCTTTTATCGCTTCTCTCACTTTACCTTCTCTTATCTTTTATCGCTTCTCTCACTTTACTTTCTCTTATCTTTTATCGCTTCTCTCACTTTACTTTCTCTTATCTTTTATCGCTTCTCTCAATTTACTTTCTCTTATCTTTTATCGCTTCTCTCACTTTACTTTCTTTTATCTTTTATCGCTTCTCTCACTTTACCCTCTCTTATCATTCGTCTCTTCTCTCACTTTACCCTCTCTTATCATTCGTCTCATCTCTCACTTCGCCATCTCTTATCTGTCATCTAATCTCTCACTTTGCCCTCCAATATCTCTTCTCTCACTAATCCCACTCCTCTCTTCTGTCTATCTTACTCTACTGACTCGCCTATTTTATCTTTCTTTTGCTCTGTTCATTCTTCTCAATTTTGATTTCCATATTTTATCAACGTTTCTAAAAGTCATAGCATAAAAGTCATAGCATAAAAGTCATAGCATTAAAATCATAGCATAAAAGTCATAGCATAAAAGTCATAGCATAAAAGTCATAGCATAAAAGTCATAGCATTAAAATCATAGCATAAAAGTCATAGCATAAAAGTCAATGCATTAAAATCATAGCATAAAAGTCATATGGGAAATCAAAAACGTACATTAAACTTAGTGGGCGTGTAAGAAGACTTATCAACCAACATAGAACTGGAGTCGTCAGTCGCTGGACACTGAGGGAATTGCTGAGGAGGGGATCTGAGCACCTATGGACATGTTTGGGGTGCAATGATGATGACCCGCAAATAACTCAATAACGTACATTATACATGCACAGAAAGAGAGAGAAAGAGAGAAAAAAAATGAGAGGAGGGAAGCCAGGATTTAAAGACATCTTTTCTCATAATTGTACTAGCTAGAAGGTGATAACTCTAGTAATGGCTGCCGAGTTGCCAGCGTGTGTGTGTGACCGTGCGTGTGTGTGTGTGACCGTGCGTGCGTGTGTGTGTGTGACCGTGCGTGTATACCTTCACGTTCTCGCTTGCTCCTCACATCTCAACCAAACTGCGCCATGACTTTATTTACACCGAGTTGGGCATCTATTGATTTCAGCTACCGCTGGCTTCACGTGACGTTGATTGATGAGTCTTCTTATTTCTCAGCACTTTCTGACGACGGTACTTAGAGTTCCGGCACTTTCTGATCACGACACTTAGTGTTCCGGCACTTAAAGATTACTCACTGTAGCAAAGTGGCGAAAGTTTTTTATATTGTAGAATGTTATCGTAGAATGTTACCGTAGAATGTTACTGTAGAACTTTAAGGTAGAATGTTACTGCAGAATGTTACTGTATGATGTTGCTGTAGAGTGTTACTGTAGAATATTACTGTACAGTGTTGCTATAGAATGTTGTTGTAGAATGTTGGCTTCGTTCATCATTACTTCAACTCTTTACTTACATCCAAACGTCGACGTTAATTATCATTTCCCTATTAAATCTCCTCCTCTAATTTGTGCACTCCCATCTCTGCCATCATTGTTGTCCTGCTCTAAGAAACAAGTTGTAAGGAAGTGACGTAGCTGTGACATCATCAGACATGCGTACAGCACTGCTCAGCTTTAAGAAAACATAGCTCGCTCCACATTTTGGATTTGACGTGAGTGACCCTGCATAAACAAACTACGTTCCCGAATACAAGTTATTAATTTGCGTCTGCGGGTGATTTATTTTACTTTCCCCGAATGGGAAGCGTGTCCCAGTTTGTAGAAAGGGATTGGGAACGGGTTTCTAGAATGTAGTTGTTGGCTGAACAGCTCTGTGTCTGTAGAATGTTGGTCATCTTAACTTGTGTTGTTGGCTGAGCAGCTCTGTGTCTGTAGAATGTTGGTCATCTTAACTTGTGTTGTTGGCTGAGCAGCTCTGTGTCTGTAGAATGTTGGTCATCTTAACTTGTGTTGTTGGCTGAACAGCTCTGTGTCTGCTAGAATGTTGGTCATCTTAACTTGTGTTGTTGGACAGCTTTGGTGGGGACAGTAGGAAGAAATGTGTGGAGGGAAAGAAAGAAAGAAAGAAAGCAATTAATAGAAAGAAAGAAAGAAAGAAAGCAATGAAAAGAAAGAAAGAACGAAAAGAAAGAAAGTAAGAAATAATGAATGAAAGAAAGAATGGATGAATTAGAGAAAGTAAGAAAGAAAGAAATTAAAATAAAAAAGAAAAAAGAAAGAAAGAAAGGAAAGAATAGGCGAAAGTAAGAAAGAAGTAATGAAAGAAAGAATGAATGAATGCATGAAAGAGAAAGAAAGAAGGAAAGAAGGAAAGAAAGAAAGAAAGGAAGGAAGAAGAAAGAAAGAAAGAAAGAAAGAAAGAAAGAAAGAAAGAAAGAAAGAAAGAAGAAAGAAACAAAGAAAGAAAGAAACAAACAAACAAAGAAAGAAAGAAAGAAAGAAAGACAGAAACAAACAAAGAAAGAAAGAAAGAAAGAAAGAAAGAAAGAAAGAAAAAAGAAAGAAAGAAAGATTGCTGTTATTAATATTTGAGGCCATAGAGTGGACATTTATTACAAACAGAGAGAGTAAAGAAAAACTAATTGTACAAGTTCTAAGAGTTCCACCTTCCGCGCTCCCAGCCAGTCCGGTAAAATATTGAGGACGTTTAGTTTATTGATACACTAAAGTAGGAGTCTCCCTTAGAGGTCATGTCTTGCTGGTGTCTTCCAAAGAGTCTCAATTGGGGTCATGCCTTGCTCGTGTCTTCCAAAGAGTCTCACTTGGGGTCATGCCTTGCTCGTGTCTTCCAAAGAGTCTCAATTGGGGTCATGCCTTGCTCGTGTCTTCCAAAGAGTCTCACTTGGGGTCATGTCTTGCTCGTGTCTTACAAAGAGTCTCACATGGGGTCATGTCTTGCTCGTGTCTTCCAAAGAGTCTCACTTGGGGTCATGCCTTGCTCGTGTCTTCCAAAGAGTCTCAATTGGGGTCATGCCTTGCTCGTGTCTTCCAAAGAGTCTCACTTGGGGTCATGTCTTGCAGGTGTCTTACAAAGAGTCTCACTTGAGGTCATGTCTTGCTCGTGTCTTACAAAGAGTCTCAATTGGGGTCATGCCTTGCTCGTGTCTTCCAAAGAGTCTCACTTGGGGTCATGCCTTGCTCGTGTCTTCCAAAGAGTCTCACTTGGGGTCATGTCTTGCAGGTGTCTTACAAAGAGTCTCACTTGGGGTCATGTCTTGCTCGTGTCTTACAAAGAGTCTCACTTGAGGTCATGTCTTGCAGGTGTCTTACAAAGAGTCTCACTTGGGGTCATGTCTTGCTCGTGTCTTACAAAGAGTCTCACTTGGGGTCATGTCTTGCAGGTGTCTTACAAAGAGTCTCACTTGAGGTCATGTCTTGCTCGTGTCTTCCAAAGAGTCTCACTTGGGGTCATGTCTTGCTCGTGTCTTACAAAGAGTCTCACTTGGGGTCATGTCTTGCTGGTGTCTTACAAAGAGTCTCACTTGAGGTCATGTCTTGCTCGTGTCTTCCAAAGAGTCTCACTTGGGGTCATGCCTTGCTCGTGTCTTCCAAAGAGTCTCACTTGGGGTCATGCCTTGCTCGTGTCTTACAAAGAGTCTCAATTGGGGTCATGCCTTGCTCGTGTCTTCCAAAGAGTCTCACTTGGGGTCATGTCTTGCAGGTGTCTTACAAAGAGTCTCACTTGGGGTCATGTCTTGCAGGTGTCTTACAAAGAGTCTCACTTGGGGTCATGTCTTGCAGGTGTCTTCCAAAGAGTCTCACTTGGGGTCATGTCTTGCTGGTGTCTTCCAAAGAGTCTCAATTGGGGTCATGCCTTGCTCGTGTCTTCCAAAGATTCTCACATGGGGTCATGCCTTGCTCGTGTCTTCCAAAGATTCTCACATGGGGTCATGCCTTGCTCGTGTCTTCCAAAGATTCTCACATGGGGTCATGCCTTGCTCGTGTCTTCCAAAGATTCTCACATGGGGTCATGCCTTGCTCGTGTCTTCCAAAGATTCTCACATGGGGTCATGCCTTGCTCGTGTCTTCCAAAGATTCTCACATGGGGTCATGCCTTGCTCGTGTCTTCCAAAGAGTCTCACTTGAGGTCATGTCTTGATGGTGTCTTACAAAGAGTCTCACTTGGGGTCATGTCTTGATGGTGTCTTACAAAGAGTCTCACTTGGGGTCATGTCTTGATGGTGTCTTACAAAGAGTCTCACTTGGGGTCATGTCTTGCAGGTGTCTTACAAAGTGTCTCACTTGGGGTCATGTCTTGCAGGTGTCTTCCAAAGAGTCTCACTTGAGGTCATGTCTTGATGGTGTCTTACAAAGAGTCTCACTTGGGGTCATGTCTTGCAGGTGTCTTACAAAGAGTCTCAATTGGGGTCATGTCTTGATGGTGTCTTACAAAGAGTCTCACTTGAGGTCATGTCTTGATGGTGTCTTACAAAGAGTCTCACTTGGGGTCATGTCTTGATGGTGTCTTACAAAGAGTCTCACTTGGGGTCATGTCTTGATGGTGTCTTACAAAGAGTCTCAATTGGGGTCATGTCTTGATGGTGTCTTACAAAGAGTCTCACTTGGGGTCATGTCTTGCAGGTGTCTTACAAAGAGTCTCACTTGGGGTCATGTCTTGCAGGTGTCTTCCAAAGAGTCTCACTTGGGGTCATGTCTTGCAGGTGTCTTACAAAGAGTCTCAATTGGGGTCATGTCTTGATGGTGTCTTACAAAGAGTCTCACTTGGGGTCATGTCTTGCAGGTGTCTTCCAAAGAGTCTCACTTGAGGTCATGTCTTGATGGTGTCTTACAAAGAGTCTCACTTGGGGTCATGTCTTGCAGGTGTCTTACAAAGAGTCTCAATTGGGGTCATGTCTTGATGGTGTCTTACAAAGAGTCTCACTTGGGGTCATGTCTTGCAGGTGTCTTCCAAAGAGTCTCACTTGAGGTCATGTCTTGATGGTGTCTTACAAAGAGTCTCACTTGGGGTCATGTCTTGCAGGTGTCTTACAAAGAGTCTCACTTGAGGTCATGTCTTGCAGGTGTCTTCCAAAGAGTCTCACATGGGGTCATGTCTTGCAGGTGTCTTACAAAGAGTCTCAATTGGGGTCATGTCTTGCTGGTGTCTTCCAAAGAGTCTCAATTGGGGTCATGTCTTGCAGGTGTCTTCCAAAGAGTCTCACATGGGGTCATGTCTTGCTGGTGTCTTCCAAAGAGTCTCACTTGAGGTCATGTCTTGCAGGTGTCTTCCAAAGAGTCTCACATGGGGTCATGTCTTGATGGTGTCTTCCAAAGAGTCTCACTTGAGGTCATGTCTTGCAGGTGTCTTCCAAAGAGTCTCACTTGTGGTCATGTCTTGCTGGTGTCTTCCAAAGAGTCTCACTTGAGGTCATGTCTTGCAGGTGTCTTCCAAAGAGTCTCACTTGTGGTCATGTCTTGCAGGTGTCTTACAAAGAGTCTCACATGGGGTCATGTCTTGATGGTGTCTTCCAAAGAGTCTCACTTGAGGTCATGTCTTGCAGGTGTCTTCCAAAGAGTCTCACTTGTGGTCATGTCTTGCAGGTGTCTTACAAAGAGTCTCAATTGGGGTCATGTCTTGCTGGTGTCTTCCAAAGAGTCTCACATGGGGTCATGTCTTGATGGTGTCTTCCAAAGAGTCTCACTTGGGGTCATGTCTTGATGGTGTCTTCCAAAGAGTCTCAATTGGGGTCATGCCTTGCTGGTGTCTTCCAAAGAGTCTCACATGGGGTCATGTCTTGCTGGTGTCTTCCAAAGAGTCTCAATTGGGGTCATGTCTTGCTGGTGTCTTCCAAAGAGTCTCAATTGGGGTCATGTCTTGCAGGTGTCTTCCAAAGAGTCTCACATGGGGTCATGTCTTGCTGGTGTCTTCCAAAGAGTCTCAATTGGGGTCATGTCTTGCAGGTGTCTTCCAAAGAGTCTCACATGGGGTCATGTCTTGCTGGTGTCTTCGAAAGAGTCTCACTTGGGGTCATGTCTTGATGGTGTCTTCCAAAGAGTCTCACTTGGGGTCATGTCTTGCAGGTGTCTTCCAAAGTGTCAGTAGTAGAAGGTGCAGCATTACAGGCCCCTTGTGTATCGACACCGGTGCATTTTTTTGGCTATATAATAAGTCTACCCGAGCGTGTTCAGAATTGTCCTTATATAATTAGTCTACCCGAACATGGGAGGCAGGTCGTGATGACCTCTCGTGGTGGCGGGGTGACCTCTCGTTGACCTCTCGTCAAAGGGGGAATGCGGTGAGGTGATCTCTCGTCATGATGTTTCGTGTGGGGAATGGGTTGGGTGACCTGTTGTGATGTCTCGTCGTGGCGGGGACTCATGAAAGCTGGGCGTGAAATGTGTCGTCGTCGGGGTGACATAACTTTGTTCTTTCTTTCAAAACAGTCTTATTCGAGAAAACTTGTAATGAATACCTAAACTTTCTTTGCATCTATTGCTAATATGTCGACAACAACTTACTCAGTGCTTGTCCGTAAACTTACACATGCCTTAGGTATGTACACGAAGGCGCGTTAATGAGTTTAACACGTGGAATCATCAGCATCATGAAATTTATTAATGTCCAAATTGACTGCTTGTCCGTAACACGAATACCACCGCGTTAATGACTTTAGCAGGTTCGCCGTCAAAGATCTGTTCCTCGGTGAAATTTTTCGCTTGAGTAACTTAAACCATCCTAGTCGTCTACTTGGGCTGCGCTAATGAGTTTAACACCTGAACGGCAAAAGGACATTAATGGATAAATTGACCGCGAGACTGATCGCTGGGGCGCGCTAATGAGTTTATCAGCTGTCTAGTGTTGTGGCGTTGTTTTAGAGAGACGGTAAATTAATAGATTATGCTATTCTTTTAGTGTGCTTATGTCAGAGGCGTAACTTTCATGCGTAGTATTAGTATTTTATATTAGTGTTGTTTTGACAGGGGGACGTAAGTAGCTCCATGGGTAGTAGAGTTAGGACATGGCCTGTACTAGAATTCCATCCTTCCCTCCATTGTAACTTGTAGTTGAAGTAGTAGTAATAGTTGTAGTAGTAGTAGTTGTTGTTGTTGTTGTAGTAGTAGTTGTTGTTGTAGTAGTAGTTGTAGTAGTAGTAGTAGTAGTTGTTGTTGTTGTTTTTGTTGTAGTTGTTGTTGTTGTTGTTATAATAGTAGTAGTTGTAGTAGTAGTAGTTGTTGTTGTAGTAGTTGTAGTAGTAGTAGTAGTTGTAGTAGTAGTAGTAGTAGATGCAGTTGTAGTAGTTGTTGTTTCTGTAGTAGTAGTAGTAGTAGTTGATGTTATTGTTTTAGTAGTTGTTGTAGTAATAGAAGTAGTAGTTGTAGTAGTAATGGAAGTTGTAGTGGTAGTTGTAGAACTAGCATGACTTTCGTTTAGTAGAGTTATGACAGAGGCGTAACTTTCATGAGTAGTAGAGTTTGGAGTTGGAGTGTATTAGAATTTCCCGGAAGTGGTCGACTTTACATCTGATCCATACCTTCGTTTAGTGTGGCTTATGACAGGGGCGTGGCTTGTTCGTGTGTAGTAGAGATATGGCAGAGGCTTATAGTTATTTTTATTCATGACAACTTTAATGTAGACCTACAATTTATTTGAAACTAATGGTAACATACAACTTACTCAGTGCTTGGCTAACTAATGACCAAGGTCGTTCTAATGAGCTTACCGGTAATGAAATTTCAGGGGCGTAATCTACTTGAGTGTTTCTACGATTAACTTTTTTTGGACTTCGCAACTAAGTATTTTGCTGAATTGAACATGCACTGGCCACAATAGAATGAGAAACCATCATCATCGAGTGCCGTCTCCGCAACGAAGATTGGATACCATGGAACGCAATTAAGATCTGTCTCTTATTTTGATGGTACAGGTTGTCATAGGCTGATTTGTCCATCTTTTGATGTTACTCGTCCTTGTTAGTCTTGGTCTGCCTCTGCCTCTTTTACCTTGTATTTTCCCATTCAGGATTACTTTTAGTAGGCTGTTGTGTCTTTTAACATGGCCCAGAAATAGAATTTGCCTTGTTTGAATTGTGTTTAGTAGTTCTCTTTTCATTTTTAGTTGTTTTAAGACTTCATCGTTTGTTTTCTTTTCCTTCCATCCAATTCTACCTATTCTTCTATATATCTACATTTCAAAGGCTTCGATTCTCTATTCTGTTTTCTTGTCTAATGTCCATGTTTCTGCACCATACAGAAATATTGAGAAGATGTAACATTTTGCTATTCTTAGTTTTAGCCCTGGTATTATTTGTTTTGATGTTAGTATGTTCTTCATGACATTAAAATTACTTTTTGCCATTCCTATTCTTTTATTTATTTCAGTTGTACATTTTTCCATCACTGGTTATAGCATGTCCAAGGTAGTTGTAGTTCTGAACTGTCTCCAGGTCTATTCCTTCAATTTTGATATCCATTTGTGGGTTTTTAGTATTTCCTTTTTTATGATCATAGTTTTAGTCTTTTTTTTATATTCATATCTAGTCCATATTTTTTGCTTGTCATGTTTATTTCATTAAGTAATTGTTGTAGATCTTTTGGATTTTCTGCTAGTAGTACAGTATCGTCAGCATATCTTAGGTTATTGATTATCCTTCCATTAATGTGTAGGTCTGGCATCTCTATGATGTTTTTAAAGATTTGCTCTGTGTATAGATTGAACAAACTTGATGATAGAATGCATCCCTGTCTTACTCCTCTTTTTATATCAATGGGTGTAGAGTTCTCTTTGTTATATTTTAGAGAAACCATATTTTCACAAAATTCAAAATAGGTACTGCCAGCCAATGCCACTGTACACTGGATAACATGACAGCAAAACACGTTCTAAAGGATTGCTCCCAGTACACAGACCTGACAAGGACACCCACCTCCCTGGGAGAGAAACTATATGGGGCAATCGAATCACTTAAACTGACGGCTGACGTCATTAGAGAGTCTGGAATCCTACTCTGATTGAGACTTGATCGCAGAGAGAGAGAGAGAGAGAGAGAGAGAGAGAGAGAAAGAGAGACTACCTTTGTACTTAAATGTTACAAAATCTGATTTCATGAAAAAGATCGGGTTCGATCCGGCTTCGGACCACTGGTTGTTCTTAGTTGTATTTTTTCTGTTGATTATTTGTGATTATTTGTGATTATTTGTGATTATTTGTGATTATTGGTGATCTTTAAAAACATCTCAGGGATGCCAGGCCTAAACATTAATGGAAAGATAATCAATAACCTAAGATATGCTGATGATACTGTTCTACTAGCAGAAAATCCTAAAGATCTACAACAACTGCTTAATGTGATAAACATAACAAGCAAAAAATATGGACTAGAAATGAATATCAAAAAGACTAAAACTATGATCATTAACAAAGAAAATTCTCAAGACCTACAAGTAAATATCACAGTTGAGGGAATACATCTGGAGACAGTCCAGAACTACAACTACCTGGGACATACTATAGCCAATGATGGAAAATGTACAACTGAAATAAACAAAAGAATAGGTATGACAAAAAGTAATTTTAATGCCATGAAAAATATACTAACAAGAGAACAAATAACAGTAGGGCTGAAACTAAGAATAGCAAAATGTTACATCTTCTCAATAGTTATGTATGGTGCAGAAACATGGACATTAGACAAGAAAACAGAACAGAAAATTGAAGCCTTTGAAATGTGGATTTATAGAAGAATAGGTAGAATTGGATGGAAAGAGAAGAAAACAAACGATGAAGTTTTAAAACAACTAAAAATAAAAAGAGAACTACTAAATACAAAAGATAAGACAAATGAAATTTTTGGGGCATGTTAAAAGACACAACAGCCTACTAAAAGTAATATTGGAGGGGAAAATACAAGGTAAAAGAGGCAGAGGCGACAGTCAAGCAAGGCAGAAAAATGAAAGTTTATGATTTTGACAAAGATGTTATTAGACATGAAATTTTGAAAATATTTGAATCGAATCAACTTGTTACACTGAGCAAACTTAAAGTTTGACTGCAATTAGAATGTGATGTTGAAATCTCAAAAACAACTCTTTGGAAGATCGTAAGAGGCTTTGGTTTCACTTTTCACAAATCGGCTAGTGGTAGAAATATTGTTTGGGAAAAACTACACTTGATAGCTGCCCCAAGCAAATACCTGAAGCAGATCCGTGAGCGACGAATGGAAGGCTACGATATAGTATATTTGGATGAAACGTGGGTCAATGCTCATCATACATATGAGAAAGATTGGCAATCAGTTGACAGAGAAAATAAAATAACCATTCCCAGCAGCAAAGATCAACACATTATATTGGTACCTGCTGGCAGTAGAGAGAATGGTCTTGTTAATGACACACAACTTATTTTTCAATCAAAGTCTAAAGACAATAGGGACTACCACATAGAAAAGAATGGACAAATTTTCAGAGACTGGATAGAGAACACTCTACTACCCATTCTGGATACATGCAATATATAGGAAAAAACGATTTCTGCAAAAATCAGACTACCTTTGTACTTAAATGTTATCAAATCTGAAGGTCGGTTACAAAAATAAGATTTCATGAAAAAGAATTACAGAAATTAATCAAACAGTTTCCGAGATAAATGATCAACTCTGTGGGCACGAATTTGTGAACGAACTATATGTTTAACATATTTATGCCATGAGAACGTCGAGCAACGCTGTGAGCGTCACTATCGGGTTTTCCCAGAAGCAATCCAGATGCCTTCAATTGCGCGGTGGGGACATCTCCTCCACGACTAGAGCCTGGTCTCTCAGACGCTCGCGCCATCTTTATTAATCAAATGTTGCTTCTTCTCACAACAGGTGAGCGGGTGGGCTGTATTAACCCGGTGCAACACCGCCGGGTTAGTACGGCTAGGTCACAGAGTTTTTTCTACTCGGGCAAAATAATAAACTCAGGCCAATGCACTCGAGCTCCGCTGTTACGCGTTGAGCTAGTTCACCCCATTGAAGACCCGCTGCATACCCGATCGTAAAAATGATCTTACTATCTTAGCTGCTGCCTTTAAGGGGAAGCTTTACATATCTGTTGACTTTTAGGACGTCTCTCTATCAGTGGACGGCATAGGGATGTCTTTTTCTCTCTTGGGCTTTGGGAGTACTCCTCTTTCTATGGGAAGTATGCAGTTTGTAGTTTTTTTGCCCTTTTAATTTACAACTTTTTATTTTGATTGGTTTCATTTCAACTAATATGGTGTCAAAGTTGGACAGCGAGTGTCGAAATGGCCGTTGTATCTGGATCAGCGTGTTCTGTACTAGACGGACCTCTTTCAGCACATCCATGGTCATACAGGGCCTCAATCGGGAATAAGAGGAGCTCAGAAAAGTGATATGCGAGCTCATACAAAGGTTGTTAGTCTAACAGGAGAGAAGCAATAATAAATGAATATTGTTGAGGAGAGAAGCTTCCGGGGTGAGAGTCAGCCAATAATTTCAGGGAAAGAGGCATGTTTACAGCACTCGGAAAAGAATCACAAATAATCATCATCGAGTGACGTCTCCGCAACGAAGGTTGGCTACCATGGATCGCCATTCTACTCTGTATCTTGCTTTGATGGTGCTGGTTGTCATAAATTGACTTGTCCATCTTTTGATGTTACTCGTCCATGTTAGTCTTGGTCTGCCTCTGCCTCTTTTTCCTTGTATTTTCTATCCAGTATTACTTTTAGTAGGCTGTTGTGTCTTTTAACATGCCTCAAAAATGCTTGGGGCAGCTATCAGGTGTAGTTTTTCCCAAACAATATTTCTACCACTAGCAGATTTTCAAAAAGTGAAACCAAAGCCTCTTACGATCTTCCAAAGAGTTGTTTTTTGTGATTCAAACATCACATTCTAATTGCAGTCAAACTTTAAGTTTGCTCAGTGTAACAAGTTGATTCGATTCAAATATTTTCAAAATTTCATGTCTAATAACATCTTTGTCAAAATCATAAACTTTCATTTTTCTGCCTTGCTTGACTGTCGCCTCTGCCTCTTTTACCTTGTATTTTCCCTTCCAATATTACTTTTGGTAGGCTGTTGTGTCTTTTAACATGCCCCAAAAATTATTTATCTTGTCTTAATTGTATTTAAGAGTTCTCTTTTTATTTTTAGTTGTTTTAAAACTTCATCGTTTGTTTTCTTTTCTTTCCATCCAATTCTACCTATTCTTCTATAAATCCACATTTCAAAGGCTTCAATTTTCTATTCTGTTTTCTTGTCTAATGTCCATGTTTCTACACCATACATAAATTTTGAGAAGATGTAACATTTTACTATTCTTAGTTTCAGCCCTACTGTTATTTGTTTTGTTGTTAGTATATTTTTCATGGCATTAACATTACTTTTTGCCATACCTATTGTTTTCTTTATTTTTTAATTTTACATTTTCCATCATTGTGGCCAGTGCGTGTTCAACTCAACAAAATACTTAGTTGCAAAGTCCAAAAAGTTAATTATAGAAGCACTCAAGTAGATTACGCCCCTGAAATTTCATTACCGGTAAGCTGTTAAACTCATTAGTACGACCTTGGTCATTAGTTGGCCAAGCACTGAGTAAGTTGTATGTTATCATTAGTTTCAAATAAATTGTAGGTCTACATTAAAGTTGTCATGAATAAAAATAACTATAAGCCTCTGTCATATCTCTACTACACACGAAATTGTCACGCCCCTGTCGTAAGCCCCACTAAACGAAGGATATATAAAAGATAGGGAATCATGGCTACAAGGAAGGAAGATGACCGTGGTCACTAGATGGATCAGATGTAAAGTCGATCACTTCCGTGGAATTCTAATACACACCAATTTATAACTCTACTACTCATGAAAGTTACGCCTCTATCATAACTCTACTAAACGAAAGTCATACTAGTAATACAACTTCCACTACTACTACAACTACTACTACTACTACAACAACAACTACTACTACTACAACAACAACAACTACTAAAACTACAACTACTACTACTACTCCTACTAATACAACAACAACTACTACTACTATAACTATTACTACTGCTTCAACTACAAGTTACAATAGAGGGAAGGATGGAATTCTAGTACAGGCCATGTCCTAACTCTACTACCCATGGAAGCTACTTACGTCCCCCTGTCAAAACAACACTAATATAAAATACTAATACTACGCATGAAAGTTACGCCTCTGACATAAGCACACTAAAAGAATAGCATAATCTATTAATTTACCGTCTCTCTAAAACAACGCCACAACACTAGACAGCTGATAAACTCATTAGCGCTCCCCAGCGGTCAGTCTCGCGGTCAATTTATCCTTTAATGTTCTTTTGCCGTTCATGTGTTAAACTCATTAGCGCAGCCCAAGTAGACGACTAGGCTGGTTTAAGTTACTCAAGCGAAAAATTTCACCGAGGATCAGATCTTTGACGGCGAACCTGCTTTAAGTCATTAACGCGGTGGTATCCGTGTTACGGACAAGCAGTCAATTTGGACATTACTAAATTTCATGATGCTGATGATTCCACGTGTTAAACTCATTAACGCGCCTCCGTGTACATACCTAGTCATGTGTAAGTGTTACGGACAAGCACTGAGTAAGTTGTTGTCGACATATTAGCAATAGATGCAAAGAAAGTTTAGGTATACATTACAAGTTTTCTTGAATAAGACTGTTTTGAAAGAAAGAACAAAGTTATGTCACCCCGACGACGACACATTTCACACCCACTTTCATGAGTCCCCGCCACGACGAGACATCACAACAGGTCACCCACCCCATTCCCCACACGAAACATCACGACGAGAGATCGCCCCATCCCATCCCCCCCCCCCCCTTTACGCGAAGTCAACGAGAGGTCACCCCGCCACGACGAGAGGTCATCACTACCTGCCACCCATGTTCGGGTAGACTAATTATATAAGGAACAATTCTGAACACGCTCGGGTAGAATTATTATATAGCCAAAAATGCACCAGTGGCGACACACAAGGGGTCTGTAACGCTGCACCTTCTATTACTAGTGTCTCATTTTGGGGTCATGTCTTGATGGTATCTTCCAAAGAGTGTCACTTGGGGTCATGTCTTGCAGTTGTCTTCCGAAGTGTCTCCCTTTGTGGTCATGTCTCGCCAGTGGCGTATACTGGTTTTGGTGTCTGGGCTACCGCTGACATAATAAATAAAAACATACATTATAGTCACTAGGCTAACATGAAGAAATATTTGCTAATGACTTCACTACATTTTAAATTTCTTACTTATTTATATGTAAACTCTATCCGTCTTGTTTGGGACGAAAATGTCTTGATGACTTTGTCATTGATAGTACTGTTGGGTTGGTTTCTACGTTTCTAAGGGAATGATTTCTCAATGGACATTATTGTCGAACAAGATAAGCGTTCTTGTATCTGAGTTGAGCGACAATAAGATTTGATTCTCTTGAGAGCAGAAAAAGTTCTTTCTACAGATGCTGATGCGAATAACGTAGCTATAAATAGCTAAGGAAGTTCCGGTAATCATACATAGTTTCACTTTCACTTTGTGACGATTCTGATTGGCTAGAGCTAAAAATAACCCATGAAACCGCATTCATCTAGCTTCAACACCCCTCCCCCCCCTATATTATTTTGATTCCCATTTTGAATGTCAAGGTCGTTAATACTTGGTCCGGATAGAGGAAAAATGTACCGCTGGCTCCTAGAGGTTTCAATGTAGAATAGTTTCGGTTTCATTCACAAACGTTATAGTGAACATAGGAAAACCTTGCTTTAATAAATGCAAATCAAAGCAAATAAATCATAGTGGCCTACGAAATGTGTAATAGAATATTCGAAAATGTGTAATACAATTATTTAAAAAATATAATAAATTATCATTTCCTTTTGTATTTCGTTAATATGTTCAGGTTACCGGCGGTAGCTGCGGTATCATAGAGAATAGGTCACTGTGTCTCGCTGGTGTCTCCCTTTGGTGTCATGTCTCGCTGGTGTCTTCTGCTTCAGTCTGAGCTGACAAGTTCCCTGACTATACAGTCCAGCCATGGAATGAAAAGTCAATAAGTTTAACTCTCCACGCGCCACAACTATTAACTCTCTTTGAACGTCGAGATGAAAAGAGAATTAAAGAAAAAAAAACATAAGTAAAATTTCAGAACAAAATGAAAATAAATGTTAAATATATAGCAAAGAACTTTTTTTTTTTAATATAGATAAATATAATTATAAGCGAAATGAAAAAGGGGATAGGCACAAAGAGGGGAGGCGCCCATACCACATAGGACGCACATCAACTACACAGGAATGCTGGTCGTTTATAACCATCGCTAGATGTTGCACCTGGCTGTGAACATCAAATGCGAGAACGTGATGAGGGCTTCCCGCCCATTAATTACCAAAGCCCTCATCGACACACTTTCTAGTTAGAGACGGGCACATGCCCAGGTGCGGCTTAATTTGCAAGGAACTTGTCAATTCACATGAAAGAGAAGTTTACAGAACAATCAAATGTACCCACACGGAACTAACGTTTTACAAGAATTTTATTTTTTTGATTCGCCTTCTTTCTCTATTTAATGTTTGAGTAATTTAAAATTATGTTTCATGTCTACTTTCAGTGACCTACATCTCATGTGCTCGACTGAAAGAATCTCAGTCTCTAGCCAGATCTCCCACTTCTTCTGTTGTCATGTTTAAAGGTCTCCTTGATGTCTTGAAACCACCTTCTTCTTGGTCTGCTCCTGATGCGTACCCAAAAACCACGCCTTCCATTATTGTTCCTTCTAGCCCGCTGTGTCTTATAAAGTGGCCATATTAGTTTAATTTCTTCTGTAGAATGGTCTTTATAAGCCAATAGTTCTTTTAATTACAGAGAGAGTTCAACTATGGAGTTAAGGACAAAACAAGACCTGGTATCGCGCAACATGGAGAATCATCATTTCTTGTCTAAGTGACGTCATCGAACCAAGTGGAGATAACTCGTGGGATGAAGAAAGTTCTTGAAGTCATAGCTCGGGGTCTAGGTCCGGACATCTGGAACATGGCATAGATCACTGTCTCGTCACACGGGGATGTGGGGGTGAGAGAGAGGAGGAGAGAGAGGGCGAGGGAGGAGAGAGAGGGGTGAATAGAGACAGAGAGAGAGAGGGCGAGAGAGAGAAAGATGGCGAGGGAGACAGAGAGAGAGAGCAAGGGAGAGAGCGAGAAACAGAGAGAGGGAGAGGGATGGAGAGAGACAGGGAGAGAGAGGGTAAAGGAGAGAGACAGAGACAGAGAGGTGGAAAAAAAGAGATGCCTAAAGGATATATCCGTTTCCGGTTGTTTCCAAAATGGAGGAATTATTTTTCTCCGGCTTGGTATTGAACCGTTGATCAGAGGTTTAACAAGCCGCTATCGTAAAAACGATGTTGTTAATGAAACGTAGACCTGATACAGAATGTGTAAATTAGCAGTAGATAGTAGTGATAGTTTTTTCGGCCCTAAAACAACAACAAAAATAGGATTCTGGAATGTGCGAACAATGGCCGCTCCGACGAAACATGCACAGGTCGCGAGCGAGATGGACAGATACGATCTAGATATTTTAGGATTAAGCGAAATGCGCTGGCTTGGAACAGGTAGGAGATCTATTGATAATAAAATAGTAGTTTTTTTCTGGAAGGGAAGATGGAAAACACCGTGAAGGAGTAGGCATAATGATGACAGACAAAGCTGCAAGAAGTTTATTAGAATGGGAACCGGTAAACAGCCGTCTGATACGAACACGATACAAAACAAAACATGGAAGACTTTCAATTATTCAATGTTATGCGCCTACTAACGAAGCTGATGATGAAGTTAAGGATGATTTTTATAACCAACTGCAACAACTTATAAACAAAATACCAAAACACGATCTTTTAATTGTAATGGGAGACTTCAACGCCAAAGTAGGACAAGATAACGCAGGAGTGGAACATGTGATGGGGAGAGAAGGCTGTAATACAACAAGTCAGAATGGAGAAAGATTAATAGAATTATGTTTAATAGAAAATTTAGTTATAGGTGGGACATTATTTCCACACAAAAATATCCACAAAACAACATGGATATCTCCTGATGATAGAACATCAAAATCATCATTAATAGATGTAAGAGCATACAGAGGTGCTGATGTTAATAGTGACCACAACCTGTGCATTGGGAAAATAAGATTAAAATTTAGAAACCAACAGAAGAGGTCAATTACACATAAAATTGATAGTCATAAACTGAAAGATGAAGCCATAAAGGAAAAGTTTAACATAGAGCTAAGTAATTGTTATCCAGCACTTGGTGAAATAGACTTAGATATCAATGAAATGTGGGACTCACCGAGCAAAATACTAATGACAGCAGCAGAAGCAAGTGCTGGACTGAAGAAAATGGAAAAACGAGCTTGGATCTCAGACACCACATGGAAATACATCAAAGAAAGAAGAGAAGCGAAGAGAGCCATGACTAATGTAAAGACAGATCTTGGAAAGGTTCTGGCAAAAGCAACATACAAAGAATTAGACAACAAAGTGAAAAGTTCGGCAAGAAGAGATACAAGAGCTTATATAGACAACTTGGCAGAGAAAGCAGAGACAGCTGCAATTACAGGAGACAGCAGAACTCTTTATACTGTACAAAAGATGCTGACAAACACCTATACATCCAGTGGAACACCAATTCTAGACAAATCTGGATTAATGCTAACAACAAGCGCAGACATAAAGCCCGTTGGGCGGAACACTTCAAAGAAATTCTTAACCGTCCACTACCTCACAGTTTAATAGATTTTGAAGCTGAAACACCAGCAGCAGAATTAGATGTAAATTTAGATGACTTCACCTTGAGTGAAATAGAAACCACCTTAAAGCTAATGACCAATAACAAGGCTGCTGGAGAGGATAAGTTAACAGCTGAGATCCTCAAGGCAATTGATAGCCATAATTTAATACATCTCCAAAAAATGTTCAACATCATTTGGAAAACAGAGAAGACGCCTCATAAATGGAAAAAAGGAATCATTGTTAAGATCCCAAAAAAGGGCAATCTTAGAGATTGTAACAACTGGAGAGGCGTGACACTTTTGTCAGTTGCCTCAAAGTTATTCTGTAAAATCATCCTAAATAGAATAAAGGATTCAATAGATACAGTAATGCGTGAAGAACAGGCTGGGTTTAGAAAAGGGAGAAGCTGTCTTGACCACATTTTCACTCTACGACTTATATTGGAGGAACACATTGAAAAGCAAAAACCTTTTGTACTTAACTTCATCGACTTCAAAAAAGCATTTGATAGTATTCATAGAGATTCTTTGTGGAAAATTCTGAAGCAATATGGCTTACCATAAAAAATCATAAATATTATCAAAGACATGTATGATGGTTACACATGTGCAGTTCGAACAGAGGAAGGACTGAGCGAATGTTTCCCAATAGAAACTGGGGTTAAACAAGGATGTATTTTATCGCCCTTGTTATTTGGAATTGTTATGGACTTCATAATGAAGAAATGCTGCACTGGTAATAAAGGCATCGAATGGATACAAGGAGACCATTTGGAGGACCTCGACTTTGCTGATGACATAGTTCTCATCAGCAGTCAGATAAAAACGATGCAGGAAAACACAAATGAACTATCATCAATAGCCAGCAAAATTGGGCTTGAGGTCAATCATGAAAAGACTAAAGTCATGAAAAGTTTAATTCCAACAAGTGACAAAATATACATGGAAAACAAACCAGTAGAAGAGATCGATCACTTTATCTATCTTGGAAGTCACATTGATCGAGAAGGGGATACGAGCAAAGAAATTAGAATCAGACTGGCTAAAGCAGCAATGTCTTTCAGAAGCCTTGAAAAGTTGTGGAAATCAAAACTCATTAGCACAAACACAAAACTTAGGCTATTCAAATCAAATGTACTATCAACCCTTACGTATGCGTGTGAAAGCTGGAAAACAACAAGAGATATAGAAACAAAGTTGAACGCATTCGAAAATAAATGTCTAAGGAAAATACTTGGTATAGAATGGAACGAATTCAAAACAAACGAGGAAATTAGAGAAATCGCCAATCAACCACTAATATCTTCAGTAATAAAGAAAAGACGATGGTCATACGTTGGACATGTGATGAGAAGAGATAATAATCGAATAGCAAAGCAAGCCCTCATATGGGAAACAACAGGTAAAAGAAAAAGAGGAAGACCCAGGGAGACACTGAGAAGAACATTGATGAGAGAGGCAAGAGCAGCAGGAATCGGCTCCCTCAATGAGATAGAACTGCTTGCACAGAACAGAGACAGATGGCGAGATTTGATAAAATATCTTTAAAAGAAAACTGCTAGAACAAAAATTCATATAGGAGAAGGTGTATCTTGGTCTACGCCCTATGGGCCGGTTACGGCTCGAAAGGTCAATAGATAGAAAGGTAAGATGTTTGTTATTTTCTGTCAGGGACGTTATTGAGGTACACAGTTTGTACAGTTAGACAGGGCTGGCTGAGGGGGCGATGAGGGGGACTGGCTGAGGGGGCTGGCTAAGGGGGCTGGCTCAGGGGGCGATGAGGGGGCTGGCTGAGGGGGCTGGCTGAGGGGGCGATGAGGGGGCTGGCTGAGGGGGCGATGAGGGGGCTGGCTGAGGGGGCTGGCTGAGGGAGCTGGCTGAGGGGGCTGGCTGAGGGGGCGATGAGGGGGCTGGGTGAGGGGGCGATGAGGGGGCTGGCTGAGGGGGCTGGCTGAGGGGGCTGGCTGAGGGGGCTGGCTGAGGGGGCGATGAGGGGGCTGGCTGAGGGGGCGATGAGGCGAGGCTGGCTGAGGGGGCGATGAGGGGGCTGGCTGAGGGGGCGATGAGGGGGCTGGCTGAGGGGGCGATGAGGGGGCTGGCTGAGGGGGCGATGAGGAGGCTGGCTGAGGGGGCGATGAGGGGGCTGGCTGAGGGGGCGATGAGGGAGCTGGCTGAGGGGGCGATGAGGGGGCTGGCTGAGGGGGCGATGAGGAGGCTGGCTGAGGGGGCGATGAGGAGGCTGGCTGAGGGGGCGATGAGGAGGCTGGCTGAGGGGGCGATGAGGGGGCTGGCTGAGGGGGCGATGAGGGGGCTGGCTGAGGGGGCGATGAGGAGGCTGGCTGAGGGGGCGATGAGGGGGCTGGCTGAGGGGGCGATGAGGGAGCTGGCTGAGGGGGCGATGAGGGAGCTGGCTGAGGGGGCGATGAGGGAGCTGGCTGAGGAGGCGATGAGGGAGCTGGCTGATGGGGCGATGAGGGAGCTGGCTGAGGGGGTGATGAGGGGGCTGGCTGAGGGGGCGATGAGGAGGCTGGCTGAGGGGGCGATGAGGGGGCTGGCTGAGGGGGCGATGAGGGAGCTGGCTGAGGGGGCGATGAGGGAGCTGGCTGAGGAGGCGATGAGGGAGCTGGCTGAGGGGGTGATGAGGGGGCTGGCTGATGGGGCGATGAGGGAGCTGGCTGAGGGGGCGATGAGGGGGCTGGCTGAGGGGGCGATGAGGGGGCTGGCTGAGGGCGATGAGGGGGCTGGCTGAGGGGGCGATGAGGAGGCTGGCTGAGGGGGCGATGAGGGAGCTGGCTGAGGGGGCGATGAGGGAGCTGGCTGAGGGGGTGATGAGGGGGCTGGCTGATGGGGCGATGAGGGAGCTGGCTGAGGGGGTGATGAGGGGGCTGGCTGGGGGGCGATGAGGGGGCGATGAGGGGGCTGGCTGAGGGGGCGATGAGGGGGCTGGCTGAGGGGGCGATGAGGAGGCTGGCTGAGGGGGCGATGAGGGAGCTGGCTGAGGGGGCGATGAGGGAGCTGGCTGAGGGGGCGATGAGGGGGCTGGCTGAGGGGGCGATGAGGGAGCTGGCTGATGGGGCGATGAGGGAGCTGGCTGAGGGGGTGATGAGGGGGCTGGCTGATGGGGCGATGAGGGAGCTGGCTGAGGGGGCTGGCTGATGGGGCGATGAGGGAGCTGGCTGAGGGGGCTGGCTGATGGGGCGATGAGGGGGCTGGCTGAGGGAGCGATGAGGGGGCTGGCTGACGGGGCGATGAGGGAGCGGCCGGTCATCGGTGCGGAGCTGGCAATGAGGTGAACCTTATGAGTTTAGTTTGGGTACATTTTTATTTGGTTTGTAGTGTGCATGTCTGTGTTGGTCACCTCTAGTGACTCGGGCAGATGGTGCTCGTAAACCTGGGAGGGCCGACCATCGAAGGGCAGAATCCCCCTACAGAAAAGACAATCTGCTGCCTTGCAGGAAGATTGGGGACAATCAAAGGCTAAGGAAAGCAAACCTGAATAAAATTCTGGCTGAAATAGGATGCACTGGGCCACTGGCGCAGAACACAGCGCAACGTTTTAACGGGTGTTCAATCAGAGTGGATCTGGCAGACTCTAATTGTGACGTTCTGTCTGTGGGGGGCAATCAACACACTTAGCCTGACAGCTGACTTCATGCGAGAGTCTGGAATCCTACTCTGATTGAGTCCTGATCGCAGAGAGAGAGAGAGAGATTTGGTTTGTTTCGACATTTCGAGACATGTATTTGTTTTATACCTGGTTTATATTTGTTTTATATCTTTTATATTTGTTTTATATTTGCAATAAATGAGAAATTGTGTGGGAATAAATATCTTGTATTTGTCTAGAAAATAGCGATTTTAGATTTAAGAGGAAACATATCACTTGAGATGTCTGTTCGCGTATCCTGACGTCAAAGTGTGTTTGTGTCTGTCCAGACACATGGAGTGTCCACTCTATTGAGTTAGTGCCCTTGTCAAACATGGCTTGAGCTGATCTATTCTTCCTTTGGGCTCGTCCACAGACGATTATCGCTCCTCAAATTAAAATCATTCGATTTCAGAGGAGGCGTCAACGGTCGATATAGGAGTTGATGGCAGAGTCGGAGGTAAGGAGGGGCAAGATTGAGGGGAGTAGGGGAAGCGGACATGAGGAGGGAAGGGGGAATAGACATGTGAGGGAAAAGAAGAGTAGACTTGAGGAGGGAAGGGGTAAATATACATGAGGAGAGTATGGGGGAGTAGACATGAGGAGGGAATGGGAAAGTAGACATGAGTGAGGAAGGAGGAGTAGACATGAGGAGGGACGGGGCGTAAGCATGAGGAGAGAAGGGGGAGTAGAAATGAGAGAAGGTGGAGTAGACATGAAGAGGGAAGGGGGAGTAGACATGAGGTGGGAAGGGGGGTAGAAATGAGGTGGGAATGGGGAGTAAACATGAGGAGTGACGGGGAGTAGGCATGAGGAGGTAAGGTCGAGTAGACATGAGGGAGGAAGGGGTAGTAGACATGAGGAGGGAAGGGAGAGTAGACATGAGGAGTGAAGGTGGAGTAGACATGAGGAGTGAAGGGGGAGTAGACATGAGGAGGAAAGGGTAGGCATGAGAAGGGAAGGGGGGGGGTAGACATGAGGAGGAAATGGGAGTAGACATGAGGAGGACATGGGAGTAGGCATGAGGAGGAAATGGGAGTAGACATGAGGAGGACATGGGAGTAGACATGAGGAGGGAAGGGGGGGGTAGACATGAGGAGGAAATGAGAGTAGACATGAGGAGGGAAGAGGGGTACACATGAAGGGAGAAAGGGGAGTAGACATGAGGAGGGAAGGTAAAGTAGACATAAGGTGGGAAGGGGGAGTAGACATGAGGAGAGAAGGGGGAGTGGGGTAGGCATGAGGAGTGAAGAGGGAGTAGACATGAGGAGGACAGGGGAGTAGACATGAGGAGACAAGGGGGAGTAGACATGAGGAGGGAAGGGGGAGTAGACATGAGGAGAGAAGGGGGAGTAAACATGAGGAGAGAAGAGGGAGTAGACATAAGGAGGGAAGGGGGAGTAGACATAAGGAGGGAAGGGGGAGTAGACATGAGGAGTGAAGGGGAGTAGACATAAGGAGAGAAGGGGGAGTAAACATGAGGAGAGAAGGGGGAGTAGACATAAGGAGAGAAGGGGGAGTAGACATGAGGAGTGAAGGGGAGTAGACATAAGGAGAGAAGGGGGAGTAAACATGAGGAGGAATGAGGAAACTAAAATTTAGTTCTTCACTCAACTGCTTTTTCCATAATTCAACTATTAGTTCTATTATTCAACTATTAGTTCTATTATTCAACTATTAGTTCCATTATTCAACTATTTGTTCTATTATTCAACTATTAGTTCTATTATTCAACTATTAGTTCTATTATTCAACTATTAGTTCAATTATTCAACTATTAGTTCTATTATTCAACTATTAGTTCTATTATTCAACTATTAGTTCTATTATTCAACTATTAGTTCTATTATTCAACTATTAGTTCTATTATTCAACTATTAGTTCTATTATTCAACTATTAGTTCTATTATTCAACTATTAGTTCTATTATTCAACTATTTATTGATTGAGTTAATGAATTGTTTGAAGTAATCTCTCCGATGTTTGCTTTGTTCTGTAGATGATGAGCACGTTAATGTCCGGCACTGATTCATCGATTATTTATTTCATTATTTCTGATTGATTTCTTTCGATTTGCTATTTTGCTTTTCTTCTGCTTTGTTTGTCAACTGCCCACTTGATTGTTTGATAAAGATTGATTGTTGATTCGTCGGCTGATTCGTCGATAGATTAATTGATTGACTGATTTATTCATTGATTAATCGATAATTCTCTTGTTTTAGTTTTTGATTGATTGCTTTATTGATAGTTGTTTGATTGCTCACCTGTCGGGTTTATTGATTGGGCTACGTGATTAATTGTTTGTGATTCTTTTTGTAAATTGATCGATATATTTGATTATTTATTTATTTTTCTGTCTTGATGTTTTCCTTATGTTTTTATTGATTTATCGATTGGTTGATTGACTGATTGATTGATTTATCGATTGGTTGATTGGTTGATTGATTGATTGATTGATTGATTGATTGATTGATTGATTGATTGATTGATTGATTGATTGATTGATTGATTGATTGATTGATTGATTGATTGATTGATGGTCGTACAGGTGTTTCAAAGGATGATATAATTTGTTGACTTCAGCACTGTCAATGTTCCGTAATAAAGTGACTATTACAGCGATCAATGTCTGACGGATGTCTTCTGTTTGATGATGTCACAGCAGCTCAGCGACTGAGTCGTTATGTTTGTACGAGTGTATGTAAATTGTGTAAATCATTGATTTACCTCCCTTCAGGAAGAGATCTAAGATCCTCACGAGCATAGTCAGGCTGGCCACAGACACGTACGATGACCTCAGGACAGCACCACCTCTTTACGACAAACGTAAGTAAAATAACGTTCAATTTACACGAAAAGTGAGTATGATAACGTTTAGTTTACAAGAAATGTGAGAGCATAGCGTCCAATTTACAACACAAGTGAGTGCGGTGTAGTTTACCTTATCACATACGTGTGCGTATTATGTTGTTTACTTAACAACACAAGTGAGGGCAATGTCGTTCAATTTACAACATAAGCAAGGGCAATGTCGTTCAATTTATAACATAAGCAAGGGCAATGTCGTTCAATTTATAACATAAGCAAAGGCAATGTCGTTCAATTTATAACATAAGCAAAGGCAATGTCGTTCAATTTATAACATAAGCAAGGGCAATGTCGTTCAATTTATAACATAAGCAAGGGCAATGTCGTTCAATTTATAACATAAGCAAGGACAATGTCGTTCAATTTATAACATAAGCAAGGGCAATGTCGTTCAATTTTTAACATAAGCAAGGGCAATGTCGTTCAATTTATAACATAAGCAAGGGCAATGTCGTTCAATTTATAACATAAGCAAAGGCAATGTCGTTCAATTTATAACATAAGCAAGGGCAATGTCGTTCAATTTATAACATAAGCAAGGGCAATGTCGTTCAATTTATAACATAAGCAAGGGAAATGTCGTTCAATTTATAACATAAGCAAGGGCAATGTCGTTCAATTTATAACATAAGCAAAGGCAATGTCGTTCAATTTATAACATAAGCAAGGGCAATGTCGTTCAATTTATAACATAAGCAAGGGCAATGTCGTTCAATTTATAACATAAGCAAGGGCAATGTCGTTCAATTTATAACATAAGCAAGGGCAATGTCGTTCAATTTCAAAAAAATCTCAAAACAAAATCTTTGCTCTTGTAGCCATCAACAAACGCTAAGAGAACATCAGATTCAATGGCCGAACGCCCCAAAAAAGATTGGTTGCAAGAAATATAACATCGAGACTTCTTGTCAATATAGCGTATAGGCGACAGGAACAGTTGAGGCTCTGCCGGAAAACGTGTTCCTTGTTGCAGTTTCCTCATATTCCAAGTCCAGCTTGCTGCCGGAGCTACCGAATTTAGTGCACTAAACACACCGTGAGCTGTGCTTTTCATCCGGATGGTGTTTCTATATATTTCGATTGCTTACGATGAATGATGATATCGTGTGACCACGGACAGTTCAGCTGCGTTCACTTTCAGTGCTCATACGCCTTATGTCTTTTGACGTGTGCTGTGTTTGCCCTGTATAAGGAAGGTATAACATTATTTGAGACTGTGCTAAGGCAAAACTTAGAAGAGAAAAGACTCATGAAAAAGGATGGAAAACCCTGTGGATCAGTGAGCCCGACTTGTCCATTCTGTGGCCGTGTGTGTTTGTCAAACATTGGTAGAATTAGCCACGAGAGAAGCTGTTCGACATAAACAAACCCTCAAAAAAATACACAATAGCCTTCACTAGACCGTCTGACAAGACGAAAAGAGCCATATATGTGTTTGTTGTTATGGGGACTTTGATGTTATTGTGGCATCTGACGCTATCCACTTGTTCAAGATTTTTTTCCAATGATGATAACAACAATGACGATGCCAGTAATGATAACAACAATGACGATGCCAGTAATGATAACAACAATGACGATGTCAGTAATGATAACAACAATGACGATGCCAGTAATGATAACAACAATGACGATGTCAGTAATGATAACAACAATGACGATGTCAGTAATGATAACAACAATGACGATGCCAGTAATGATAACAACAATGACGATGTCAGTAATGATAACAACAATGACGATGCCAGTAATGATAACAACAATGACGATGCCAGTAATGATAACAACAATGACGATGCCAGTAATGATAACAACAATGATGATGCCAGTAATGATAACAACAATGACGATACCAGTAATGATAACAAAAATGACGATGCCAGTAATGATAACAACAATGACGATGCCAGTAATGATAACAACAATGATGATGCCAATAATGATAACAACAATGACGATGCCAGTAATGATAACAACAATGACGATGCCAGTAATGATAACAACAATGATGATGCCAATAATGATAACAACAATGACGATGCCAGTAATGATAACAACAATGATGATGCCAATAATGATAACAACAATGACGATGCCAGTAATGATAACAACAATGACGATGTCAGTAATGATAACAACAATGACGATGTCAGTAATGATAACAACAATGACGATGCCAGTAATGATAACAACAATGACGATGTCAGTAATGATAACAACAATGACGATGCCAGTAATGATAACAACAATGATGATGCCAGTAATGATAACAACAATGACGATGCCAGTAATGATAACAACAATGATGATGCCAGTAATGATAACAACAATGACGATACCAGTAATGATAACAAAAATGACGATGCCAGTAATGATAACAACAATGACGATGCCAGTAATGATAACAACAATGATGATGCCAATAATGATAACAACAATGACGATGCCAGTAATGATAACAACAATGACGATGCCAGTAATGATAACAACAATGATGATGCCAATAATGATAACAACAATGACGATGCCAGTAATGATAACAACAATGATGATGCCAATAATGATAACAACAATGACGATGCCAGTAATGATAACAACAATGACGATGCCAGTAATGATAACAACAATGATGATGCCAATAATGATAACAACAATGACGATGCCAGTAATGATAACAACAATGACGATGCCAGTAATGATAACAACAATGACGATGTCAGTGATGATAACAACAATGACGATGCCAGTAATGATAACAACAATGACGTAAATAATGACAGTGGTGATAACAATATGAAAGACGATAATAATGGGAGACTGAGATAACAATAAAAGATGATAATAATGGGAGAGTGAGGTAACAATTAAAGATGATAATAATGGGAGAGGGAGGTAACAATCAAAGATGATAATAATGGGAGACTGAGGTAACAATAAAAGATGATAATAATGGGAGAGGGAGGTAACAATCAAAGATGATAATAATGGGAGACTGAGGTAACAATCAAAGATGATAATAATGGGAGACTGAGGTAACAATAAAAGATGATAATAATGGGAGAGGGAGGTAACAATCAAAGGTGGTAATGATGGGAGAGTGAGGTAACAATCAAATATGATAATAATGGGAGAGTGAGGTAACAATCAAAGGTGGTAATGATGGGAGAGTGAGGTAACAATCAAAGATGATAATAATGGGAAAGGGAGGTAACAATCAAAGATGATAATAATGGGAGAGGGAGGTAACAATCAAAGATGATAATAATGGGAGACTGAGGTAAGAATAAAAGATGATAATAATGGGAGAGTGAGGTAACAATCAAAGATGATAATAATGGGAGACTGAGGTAACAATCAAAGATGATTGTGACAACAATTGTAAAGTCGAGGTTTCCTCCCCTGCCTAGCGAGGCGTATGGAGTATATGGTGTTTAGCGCATTTTTTAGTAACATGGTCGGTATCACGCAAGGCCGCCCTACCTTCCCAGAATTATTTATACCACCCAGCATCACTTGGGATCCTTGTCGGCAATAAATGAAAATCTTCCACTTTTGGGAGTTGATCTCCGACCATTTCTGAACAGGAAGCGAACACATTAACCACTCTGCCATTGAGGCTGAGAATAGCGATACGAGTGACAAGGACAGTGATAAGAGTGACAAGGACAGTGATAAGAGTGACAAGGACAGTGATAAGAGTGACAAGGACAGTGATAAGAGTGACAAGGACAGTGATAAGAGTGACAAGGACAGTGATAAGAGTGACAAGGACAGTGATAAGAGTGACAAGAATAGCGATACGAGTGACAAGGACAGTGATAAGAGTGACAAGGACAGTGATAAGAGTGACAAGAATAGCGATACGAGTGACAAGAACAGTGATAAGAGTGAAAAGAATAGCGATACGAGTGACAAGGACAGTGATAAGAGTGACAAGAATAGCGATACGAGTGACAAGGACAGTGATAAGAGTGACAAGGACAGTGATAAGAGTGACAAGGACAGTGATAAGAGTGACAAGGACAGTGATAAGAGTGACAAGAATAGCGATACGAGTGACAAGGACAGTGATAAGAGTGACAAGAATAGCGATACGAGTGACAAGGACAGTGATAAGAGTGACAAAAAAGTGACAATTTGAGATAAATGACCTGAAGAAAGACAAAACAATTTCCACATTGTATGACCTATAATTCATCAAAAACTAAAAAGACAAAAAAAAAAAAAACAAATATCAATCTTCAAAAACTCAGCAACAAAATCAATCTTCAAAATCTCAACAAAAAAACCCCGAAACCATTAGTCACAAAAACTCAAAAAACACAACCATTATTATAAACCACTAATAAACACAACCATCAAACATCAACAACTCACAAATGTGTCCAGCAAGAAATAAAACTCAAGTCACGTGTCTCATCCGCAGGTGAGTTCGCCAAAGTCCAGGTGCTAATCTACGTGTCAAGCATCGATGCTGTCAACGAGGCTAGCATGGTATGTACACGCCCTGGTTTTGTCCTCATTAACTTAGTCAAACCTGAGAACAAAATGCGTTAAACAATCAATTAGTCAAACCTCAGAACAAAATGCGTTAAACAATCAATTAGTCAAACGTGAGAACAAAATGCGTTAAGCAATCAAATCTACTTTTGCCTGGTAGTCGGGGCCGAATCATTCGCAACAAAATGCTTCAACAAGTTTTCAAGATAACTTGGATAAAGACAGAGAGAAGACATTCTAAAATACGTAAACATGAACAAGATTTGGCTTATAAACATTCTACAGAGGCAATTAAAATACAATGGCCACGTAAAAAAACACAGCGGTCTGGAAAGAACAACAATGGACGGCATGGTTACTGGGTGACGCACCAGGAGAAGACCAAGAAGAATGTGGTTTAAAGACATCAAGGAGACATTCAACATGACAACAGAAGAAGTGGAGATCTGGCTAGAGACAGAGATTATTTCGGACAGACTGTGGTGAAAGCAACATTCTGTGGGAGATCTGGCTAGAGACAGAGATTATTTCGGACAGACTGTGGTGAAAGCAACATTCTGTGGGAGATCTGGCTAGAGACAGAGATTATTTCGGACAGACTGTGGTGAAAGCAACATTCTGTGGGAGATCTGGCTAGAGACAGAGATTATTTCGGACAGACTGTGGTGAAAGCAACATTCTGTGGGAGATCTGGCTAGAGACAGAGATTATTTCGGACAGACTGTGGTGAAAGCAACATTCTGTGGGAGATCTGGCTAGAGGCAGAGATTATTTCGGACAGACTGTGGTGAAAGCAACATTCTGTGGGAGATCTGGCTAGAGACAGAGATTATTTCGGACAGACTGTGGTGAAAGCAACATTATGTGGGAGATCTGGCTAGAGACAGAGATTATTTCGGACAGACTGTGGTGAAAGCAACATTCTGTGGGAGATCTGGCTAGAGGCAGAGATTATTTCGGACAGACTGTGGTGAAAGCAACATTCTGTGGGAGATCTGGCTAGAGACAGAGATTCTTTCAGACAGACTGTGGTGAAAGCAACATTCTGTGGGAGAAACGTTGATATATAAGCCCCACACCAGCTGCTATTGTAAAACATACAACTTTGGAGGAATTTGTGCACATTTTCAATTTTTCCGAGTGCTAACACATACTTCTTTGTTCTATTATTCCCTATTATCGCCTCGGAAGTTCCCCATATAACAATATTTATGTATTATTATTTGTACCCATTCTGTGGGAGATCTGGCTAGAGACAAATATTATTTCAGACAGACCGTGGTGAAAACAACGTTCTGCAAAGAACATGCGACATGATAATGATGATGGTAGCTGGTGTGACGAGTTCTACTTTTGCTTGTACCGAAATGTGCACAAATTCTTCCAAAGTTGTATGTTTTGCAATAGCAGCTGGTGTGGGGCTTATATATCAACGTTTCTTTCTCCACCAACTGTTTCTGTTTAAGAGATCAATAGATTTCTGCATGAACCTTACCCTGTTGTAACGACTCTTACCATCCCATCCAAGACTTCACCGTGTTGTAACGATTCTTACCATCCCATCCAAGACTTCACCGTGTTGTAACGACTTTTACCCTCTCATCCATGACTTCACAGTGTTGTAACGACACTTACCCTCTCATCCATGACTTCACTGTGTTGTAACGACACTTACCCTCCCATCCAAGACTTCACCATGTTGTAACGACACTTACCCTCTCATCCATGACCTCACCGTGTTGTAACGACACTTACCCTCCCATCCAAGACTTCACCATGTTGTAACGACACTTACCATCTCATCCATGACTTCACCGTGTTGTAACGATTCTTACCCTCCCATCCAAGACTTCACCATGTTGTAACGACACTTACCCTCTCATCCATGACTTCACCGTGTTGTAACGACACTTACCCTCCCATCCAAGACTTCACCATGTTGTAACGACACTTACCCTCTCATCCATGACTTCACCGTATTGTAACGATTCTTACCCTCCCATCCAATACTTCACCGTGTTGTAACGACACTTACCCTCTCATCCAGGACTTCACCGTGTTGTAACGACACTTACCCTCCCATCCAAGACTTCACCGTGTTGTAACGACACTTAACCTCCCATCCAGGACTTCACCATGTTGTAACGACACTTACCCTCCCATCCAGGACTTCACCATGTTGTAACGACACTTACCCTCCCATCCAGGACTTCACCATGTTGTAACGACACTTACCCTCCCATCCAGGACTTCACCATGTTGTAACGACACTTACCCTCCCATCCAGGACTTCACCGTGTTGTAACGACACTTACCCTCCCATCCAGGACTTCACCATGTTGTAACGACACTTACCCTCCCATCCAAGACTTCACCGTGTTGTAACGACACTTACCCTCCCATCCAGGACTTCACCATGTTGTAACGACACTTACCCTCCCATCCAGGACTTCACCATGTTGTAACGACACTTATCCTCTCATCTAAGACTTCACCGTGTTGTAACGACACTTACCTTCCCATCCAGGACTTCACCGTGTTGTAACGACACTTACCCTGTCATCCAAGACTTCACCGTGTTGTAACGACACTTACCTTCCCATCCAGGACTTCACCGTGTTGTAACGACACTTACCCTCCCATCCAGGACTTCACCGTGTTGTAACGACACTTACCCTCCCATCCAAGACTTCACCGTGTTGTAACGACACTTACCCTCCCATCCAAGACTTCACCGTGTTGTAACGACTCTTACCCTCCCATCCAGGACTTCACCGTGTTGTAACGACACTTACCCTCCCATCCAAGACTTCACCGTGTTGTAACGACACTTACCCTCCCATCCAGGACTTCACCATGTTGTAACGACACTTACCCTCCCATCCAGGACTTCACCGTGGGTATCCTGCTGCACCTCAAGTGGGAGGACAAGCGCATCTACCACGAGAAGGCAGAACTCTTCTTCAACAACTCCAAGTTGGAGTCCCTGGACTTTGACTCCGAGAACATCAAGAAGGTTTGGGTGCCGGATATTTTCTTCCCGAACGAGAAGAAGGGCTCCTTCCACCTGATCATGGCGAAGAACCAGATGATGCGGCTCTACAGGGGCGGCACAATGCTCTACATCTCCAGGTAGGACGTACCCCACATCACATCGTTTTGTTTTCATTTTACTATTGACGATGTCTTATTTATCTGGTTGGTTGATGTGTAGCTTATTACGCTAGCGGGGCCTCGGTAGCCTAGTTGGTAAAACTACCCGACTGGGCTACCGACGTTCGGACAACCCGTGTTTGCTTCCCACTAGAAACAGTGTGAGTTACAACCCGTGTTTGATTCCCTCTAGAAACAGTGTGAGTTACAACCCGTGTTTGATTCTCACTAGAAACAGTGTGAGTTACAACCCGCGTTTGATTCCCACTAGAAACAGTGTGAGTTACAACCCGTGTTTGATTTCCTCTAGAAGCAGTGTGAGTTACAACCCGTGTTTGATTCTCACTAGAAACAGTGTGAGTTACAACCCGTGTTTGATTCCCTCTAGAAACAGTGTGAGTTATAACCCGTGTTTGATTACCTCTAGAAACAGTGTGAGTTACAACTCTTGTTTGATTACCTCTAGAAACAGTGTGAGTTACAACTCGTGTTTGATTCTCACTAGAAACAGTTTGAGTTACAACCCGTGTTTGATTCCCACTAGAAACAGTGTGAGTTACAACCCGTGTTTGATTCTCACTAGAAACAGTGTGAGTTACAACCCGTGTTTGATTCTCACTAGAAACAGTTTGGCAGTTGTACTCGTGATTGTGAAAACAATACTCCCGCTGAGAGATAAACTTGTGTCTCCATCTGAGCCCTTCCAGCCCTGATTGTCTTCTTGCTATGATTGTTGACATGAGTTATGTGATTCGGTCCCAGTAGCGGCCCCTAGTGATGTGATTCGGTGCCAGTAGCGGCCCCTAGTGATGTGACTCGGTCCCAGTAGCGGCCCCTAGTGATGTGATTCGATCCCAGTAGCGGCCCCTAGTGATGTGATTCGGTGCCAGTAGCGGCCCCTAGTGATGTGACTCGGTCCCAGTAGCGGCCCCTAGTGATGTGATTCGGTGCCAGTAGCGGCCCCTAGTGATGTGATTCGATCCCAGTAGCGGCCCCTAGTGATGTGATTCGGTGCCAGTAGCGGCCCCTAGTGATGTGACTCGGTGCCAGTAGCGGCCCCTAGTGATGTGACTCAGTCCCAGTAGCAGCCCCTAGTGATGTGATTCGGTGCCAGTAGCGGCCCCTAGTGATGTGATTCGGTGCCAGTAGCGGCCCCTAGTGATGTGATTCGGTCCCAGTAGCGGCCCCTAGTGATGTGATTCGATCCCAGTAGCGGCCCCTAGTGATGTGATTCGGTGCCAGTAGCGGCCCCTAGTGATGTGACTCGGTGCCAGTAGCGGCCCCTAGTGATGTGTTTCGGTCCCAGTAGCGGCCCCTAGTGATGTGACTCGGTCCCAGTAGCGGCCCCTAGTGATGTGGCTCGGTCCCAGTAGCGGCCCCTAGTGATGTGACTCGGTCCCAGTAGCGGCCCCTAGTGATGTGACTCGGTCCCAGTAGCGGCCCCTAGTGATGTGATTCGGTCCCAGTAGCGGCCCCTAGTGATGTGATTTGGTCCCAGTAGCGGCCCCTAGTGATGTGACTCGGTCCCAGTAGCGGCCCCTAGTGATGTGACTCGGTCCCAGTAGCGGCCCCTAGTGATGTGATTCGGTCCCAGTAGCGGCCCCTAGTGATGTGATTTGGTCCCAGTAGCGGCCCCTAGTGATGTGACTCGGTCCCAGTAGCGGCCCCTAGTGATGTGACTCGGTCCCAGTAGCGGCCCCTAGTGATGTGACTCGGTCCCAGTAGCGGCCCCTTACAACAAGACAACACGCATCCTCTGGTAGCAATTATCAGCATCATTTTTCTTCTCTTATAAGTACCTGCACTCAAGAAGTCTTCACAGACTGATCATCATCATCAAGTACCGGGCCTGCTGGCGTAGGTAATCATGTCTCTCCTCAACTTTCGATCTCGACAGTTATTTATCATTTCTGTTGTTGACCTTCTGCCAAGGCATTCTCTTAAGCTGTCTGGTATTTTTTCTCTTTGCTTCCCTCTATCTCTTCGTCCCTCAATTTTCCCAGTTGTTACAATATATTCCAGCTGTTCTCTTCTCATTACATGGCCAAAAATGATGATTGTTTCTTCCTAATATTGGAAATTAGCTCTCTTTTTGCTTTGACCTCTTTCAGAACATGTTCATTACTCTTCTTAGCCGTCCATGGTATTCTCAACATTCTTCTGTAAAACCACATTTCTACAGACTCCAATGATTTTCTTGTCTGTTGTCCCATTATCCATGATTTACATCCATATGTTAAGACTGGCTTTACATAACATTTATGTTAGAACTGATCTTATGTAAGTGTAAACGGTTACAAAGAACCAGCTAGACATTTGTAAACGAAAGTAAACGACTACTTCATCGAGGTCACACTGTCACCGACACCTGTTGAAGATTCCCAGTGATATAGTCTGCTGGACCTACAAGTCTGGCCAGGTAACGACGTCTGTTAACTGAGTTAATGTAGCGAATATGGAATGGGAGGTCACGTCACGGCTGAAAGGGTTACGTGTCGAATCTTACACATCTAAGATATGTCGCAGACGTATATTTCTGTATCTGCTGCATATGTTGTCTGTTCGCTGCCCCTACCAAGAACCTATCTCCGTGTTCAGTTTTGCTCTTCTGTTGTACCTCTACTTTCAGCTAAACTGTCAATGTATTTTAGGTTGTTTTGTATTTTAGGTTGTTTTGTTTTATTTCAAATTCTTTCTTTCCTTCTTTCTTTCTTTCTTTCTTTCTTGCTTTCTTTTTTTCTTGCTTTCTTTCTTGCTTACTTTCTTCCTTTCTTTCTTTCTTTCTTTCTTTTATTCTTTCTTTCTTTCTTTCTTTCTTTCTTTCTTTCTTTTATTCTTGCTTGCTCTCTTTCTTTCTTTCTTTCTTGCTTTCTTTCTTTCTTGCTTTCTTTCTTTCTTTCTTTCTTTCTTTCTTTCTTGCTTTCTTTCTTTCTTTCTTTCTTTCTTGCTTTCTTTCTTTCTTTTATTCTTTCTTTCTTTCTTTCTTGCTTTCTTTCTTTCTTTCTTTCTTTCTTTCTTTCTTTCTTTCTTTCTTTCTTTCTTTCTTTTGCTTGCTTTCTTTCTTTCTTTCTTGCTTTTTTTCTTTCTTTCTTGCTTTCTTTCTTTCTTTCTTATTCTATTCTCCTTCTTCATAGCGCTCACCAAATTTAGCGGGCATGGTTGCGTTGTGTCGCTATTTACGCCAAAAGCGCTATATTCGCACCTTTCGGCCCGACATATTCGTCTTCGTTATGAGTAGATTTTCCCTCCAATAGCAGCGGCCATTTTTGGTCTACTCCTTTTCGACTTCAATTGGTCAGAATTTTTTAACGTGCGCAAATGCACACGGACCTATTTGGTCTTGCGTTAACAAATTGTATGCAATATTTGTTGAACAAACACAATTGCTACTATAAGATCATGTACCTGTTTTTGTTTGTCATTTGACTCGATCAGGCTGTCCGTGACCTTGAGTTGTCCTATGAATCTCATCAACTACCCGTTCGACAAGCAAATCTGTCACCTTCTCATCATGAGCTGTAAGTAAATTCTCCATATCACCTTCTCATCATGAGCTGTAAGTAAATTCTCCATATCACCTTCTCATCATGAGCTGTAAGTAAATTCTCCATATCACCTTCTCATCATGAGCTGTAAGTAAAATCTCCATATTACCTTCTCTTTATTGAGCTGCAAGTAAAATCTCCTTATCACCTTCTCATCATGAGCTGTAAGTAAAATCTCCATATCACCTTCCTTTATTGAGCTGTAAGTAAAATCTCCATATTACCTTCTCTTTATTGAGCTGCAAGTAAAATCTCCATATCACCTTCCCTTTATTGAGCTGCAAGTAAAATCTCCATATCACCTTCCCTTTATTGAGCTGTATGTAAAATCTCCATATCACCTTCTCTTTATTGAGCTGCAAGTATAATTTCCATATCACCTTCTCATCATGACCTGTAAGTAAAATCTCCATATCACCTTTCCTTTATAGAGCTGTAAGTAAAATCTCCATATCACCTTCTCATCATGAGCTACACTATCTATATCACCTTCTCATCATGAGCTATAAGTGCACTCTCTATATCACCTTCTCATCATGAAAGAATGTCTGGATGGACAGAGACAACAGGTGAAAGAATGTCTGGATGGACAGAGACAACAGGTGAATGAATGTATGGATGGACAGAGACAACAGGTGAATGAATGTATGGATGGACAGAGACAACAGGTGAATAAATGTATGGATGGACAGAGACAACAGGTGAATGAATGTATGGGTGGACAGAGACAACAGGTAAATAAATGTATGGATGGACAGAGACAACAGGTGAATAAATGTATGGATGGACAGAGACAACAGGTGAATAAATGTATGGGTGGACAGAGACAACAGGTGAATAAATGTCTGGATGGACAGAGACAACAGGTAAATAAATGTATGGGTGGACAGAGACAACAGGTAAATAAATGTATGGGTGGACAGAGACAACAGGTAAATAAATGTATGGATGGACAGAGACAACAGGTGAATAAATGTATGGATGGACAGAGACAACAGGTAAATAAATGTATGGGTGGACAGAGACAACAGGTGAATAAATGTATGGATGGACAGAGACAACAGGTGAATGAATGTATGGATGGACAGAGACAACAGGTAAATAAATGTATGGATGGACAGAGACAACAGGTGAATGAATGTCTGGATGGACAGAGACAACAGGTGAATGAATGTATGGATGGACAGAGACAACAGGTGAATGAATGTATGGATGGACAGAGACAACAGGTGAATAAATGTATGGATGGACAGAGACAACAGGTGAATGAATGTATGGGTGGACAGAGACAACAGGTAAATAAATGTATGGATGGGCAGAGACAACAGGTGAATAAATGTATGGATGGACAGAGACAACAGGTGAATAAATGTATGGATGGACAGAGACAACAGGTGAATAAATGTCTGGATGGACAGAGACGACAGGTGAAAGAATGTATGGATGGGCAGAGACAGCAGGTGAATAAATGTATGGATGGACAGAGACAACAGGTAAATAAATGTATGGATGGGCAGAGACAACAGGTGAATAAATGTCTGGATGGACAGAGACGACAGGTGAAAGAATGTATGGATGGGCAGAGACAGCAGGTGAATGAATGTCTGGATGGGCAGAGACAACAGGTAAATAAATGTATGGATGGACAGAGACGACAGGTGAAAGAATGTATGGATGGGCAGAGACAGCAGGTGAATGAATGTCTGGATGGGCAGAGACAACAGGTAAATAAATGTATGCATGGACAGAGACGACAGGTGAAAGAATGTCTGGATGGACAGAGACAACAGGTGAAAGAATGTCTGGATGGACAGAGGCAACAGGTGAAAGAATGTCTGGATGGACAGAGACGACAGGTGAAAGAATGTCTGGATGGACAGAGACAACAGGTGAATAAATGTATGGATGGACAGAGACAACAGGTAAATAAATGTATGGATGGACAGAGACAACAGGTGAATAAATGTATGGATGGACAGAGACAACAGGTGAATAAATGTATGGATGGACAGAGACAACAGGTGAATAAATGTATGGATGGACAGAGACAACAGGTGAATAAATGTATGGATGGACAGAGACAACAGGTAAATAAATGTATGGATGGACAGAGACAACAGGTGAATAAATGTATGGATGGACAGAGACGACAGGTGAAAGAATGTCTGGATGGACAGAGACGACAGGTAAAAGAATGTCTGGATGGACAGAGACAACAGGTGAAAGAATGTATGGATGAGCCGAGACGACAGGTGAAAAAATGTATGGATGGGCAGAGACAACAGGTAAATAAATGTATGGATGGGCAGAGACAACAGGTGAATAAATGTATGGATGGACAGAGACAACAGGTAAATAAATGTCTGGATGGACAGAGACAACAGGTGAATGAATGTCTGGATGGACAGAGACAACAGGTGAATAAATGTCTGGATGGGCAGAGACAAAAAACAGGTGAATAAATGTCTGGATGGACAGAGACAACAGGTGAAAGAATGTCTGGATGGACAGAGACAACAGGTGAATGAATGTCAGAAGGGACAGAGACAACAGGTGAATAAATGTCTGGATGGGCAGAGACAACAGGTGAATGAATGTCTGGATGGACAGAGACAACAGGTGAATGAATGTCTGGATGGACAGAGACAGCAGGTGAAAGAATGTCTGGATGGACAGAGACAACAGGTGAATGAATGTCTGGATGGACAGAGACTGCAGGTGAAAGAATTAGTTGAGTTTATCCACTTTATTACACACCGAACAACGGCATAGTGCCGCTGGATTAACTAAGGGATTGATGAACTAACGGGTAGATGTAAGAACGGATGAACTAACTAGTGGATGTAAGAACGGATGAACTAACGGGTGGATGTAAGAACGGATGGACTAACGGGTGGATGTAAGAACGGATGGACTAGCGGGTGGATGTAAGAACGGATGAACTAGCGAGTAGATGTAAGAATAGATGGACTAACGGGTGGATGTAAGGATGGGTGAACGCTCGAGTGGGTGGAAGAACTGATGAACTAACGAGTGTATGTAAGGATGGATGAACTAACAGATGGATGTAAGGATGGGTGAACTAACGAGTGGATGTTAGAACGGATGGCCTAACGGGTGGATGTAAGGATGGGTGAACTAACGAGTGGATGTAAGAACGGATGAACTAACGAGTGTATGTAAGGATGAATGAACTAACGGGTGGATGTAAGGATGGATGAATTAACCGCTGAGTGTAAGGATGTATGAACTAACGGGTGGATGTAAGGATGGATGAACTAATAGGTGGATGTAAGGATGTATGAACTAACGGGTGGATGTAAGAACGGATGAACTAACGAGTGGATGTAAGGATGGGTGAACTAACGAGTGGATGTAAGGATGGATCAAGTAGTGGATAGATGTAACGATGGATGAGCTGACGTGTGGATGTAAGAATTGATGAAAGAACGGATGGATGGGATGACGGATGTAAGGATTGATTGACTAACGGATGAACGAATGTAAAGATGGATGAACTAACGGAAGGATGAACGGATTAACGGATGAATGAATGTAAGGATGGACGGACTAACTGATGGAAGAATGTAAGGATTGAGGGATTGATAGAAGGATGGACGGACTAACGGATAGACGAATGTAAGGTTGGGCAGACTACCGAAAGGATGAATGGACTAATGGATAAACGAATGTAATGATGAACGGATTAATGGATGAACGAATGTAAGGATGGACGAACCAATTGATGAACGAATGTAAGGATGGACAGACTAATTGATGAACGAATGTAAAGATGGACAGACTAATTGATGAACGAATGTAAAGATGGACAGACTAATTGATGAATGAATGTAAGGATGGACAGACTAATTGATGAATGAATGTAAGGATGGACAGACTAATTGATGAATGAATGTAAGGATGGACAGACTAATTGATGAACGAATGTAAAGATGGACAGACTAATAGATGAATGAATGTAAGGATGGACAGACTAATTGATGAACGAATGTAAGGATGGACAGACTAATTGATGAACGAATGTAAGGATGGACAAACCAATTGATGAACGAATGTAAGGAAGGACGAACCATTTGATGAACGAATGTAAGGATGGACGAACCAATTGATGAACGAATGTAAGGAAGGACGAACCATTTGATGAACGAATGTAAGGATGGACGAACCAATTGATGAACGAATGTAAAGATGGACAGACTAATTGATGAATGAATGTAAGGATGGACATACTAATTGATGAATGAATGTAAGGATGGACAGACTAATTGATGAATGAATGTAAGGATGGACCAACCAATTGATGAACGAATGTAAAGATGGACAGACTAATTGATGAATGAATGTAAGGATGGACAGACTAATTGATGAATGAATGTAAGGATGGACGAACCAATTGATGAACGAATGTAAAGATGGACAGACTAATTGATGAATGAATGTAAGGATGGACAGACTAATTGATGAATGAATGTAAGGATGGACAGACTAATTGATGAACGAATGTAAGGATGGACGAACCAATTGATGAACGAATGTAAGGATGGACAGACTAATTGATGAACGAATGTAAAGATATACAGACTAATTGATGAATGAATGTAAGGATGGACAGACTAATTGATGAACGAATGTAAGGATGGACAAACCAATTCATGAACGAATGTAAGGAAGGACGAACCATTTGATGAACGAATGTAAGGATGGACGAACCAATTGATGAACGAATGTAAGGATGGACGAACCAATTGATGAACGAATGTAAGGATGGACGGACCAATTGATGAACGAATGTAAGGATGGACGGACTGGTGGAAGGATGACAAGAAGTTGCAGTTGTTAATTCTAACCCTAACTGTCAACAGTCGGCTACACAGACACAGACCTGGTGTTTGAGTGGATGAATGCCACCGAGCCTTACAGTGTGCTTGACCCGAACGCTAGACCAATCCTCGTCGACGAACAGGTGGTCCTTCCCCAATTCGAGGTGAAACAGGTCGTCCCAAAATTATGCAACAAACGCTACCATCAGAAGAGAGGTAAACCCAGCCATTGCCCCCTGATATTGAAGGCCGATGAGTTGAGGGGATTTTCCCGATAGCATCCCAAGCTTGTGGGAACCGCGATAGCTCGCTGGTTAGTGAACTGGACTACAAAGGACAAGGGGTAGGGTTCGATCCCAACCGACGTCTTCTGGGTTCACCCAGCCTTAAATGGGTACCGAATTTTTTTCTGGGAAAGTAAAGCAGCACGGGCGTAATACCGACCACATTACCCCAAAAATTATGTGCTGGAGGTCTGTAAAATTTATGGTCACTAACACCATATTCCCTATACGCCACTTGGCGTGACGGGGCTCTTTACTTTTTTTTTTTTTTAAACCCCAAGCTTGTGACGTTTTTAGCTATGACTGACGTCACTTTACATACAACCGGCTCGTAATGCTGAAAACGTCACCACCTTTGGGTAGTTCCCCCTCAGCGAGCAGGCTTTCAATATCGGTGGCGGTGGTCCATCAGTACAGGGTGGGACATTATATGTGGGTGTACATACATGTATGAAAACATGTGAAGGTCCACCACTACAAGCCGGGTGCATCCATAAAATTAGTTTGCAAAGTTTATTAACACAGACCTGGAAAGTTCATTAACACAGACCTTGAAAATTCATTAACACAAACCTGGAAAGTTCATTAACACAACCTGGAAAGTTCATTAACACAAACCTGGAAAATTCATTAACACAAACCTGGAAAGTTTATTAACACAAACCTGGAAAGTTCATTAACACAAACCTGGACAATTCATTAACACAAACCTGGAAAGTTCATTAACACAAACCTGGAAAGTTTATTTACACAGACCTGAAAAGTTCATTAACATTGACCTGGAAAGTCCATTAACACAGACCTGGAAAGTTTATTTACACAGACCTGAAAAGTTCATTAACATTGACCTGGAAAGTCCATTAACACAGACCTGGAAAGTCCATTAACACAGACCTGGAAAGTCCATTAACATAGACTTGGAAAGTTCATTAACACAGACCTGGAAAGTTCATTAACATAGACCTGAAAAATCTATTAATACAGACCTGGAAAGTTCATTAACATCGACAAGGAAAGTCCATTAACAAAGACCTGGAAATTTCATTAACACAGACCTGGAGAGTCCATTAACACAAACCTGGAAAGTTCATTAACATATATCTTGAAAGTTCATTACAATATACCGTGAAAGTTCATTAACACAGACCTGGAAAGCCCATTAACATAGACATGGAAAGTTCATTAACATCGACCTGGAAATTTCATTAACATCGGCCTGGAAAGTTCATTAACATAGACCTGGAAAGTTCATTAACATAGACCTAGAATGTGTACCAGCACATATTCCTTTGTCAGTGCCACTCCATGACGTCAGACCAGCATGAAACAGCGCATTCGAGGACGGCCTTGTCAATTTGCTATCAAACTTTCACTCTCCTCCATTGTCTGCAAAGAGGCGTTAGACACCTTTGGGCGTGCCCAGTGTGTAGTGATGTCGATTATTTATTAAAATCAATAAATCATTATTGCAAATGATAACTCACATCAACGCTGAAAGGGATATCAGGAAAGAGAGAAAAGAAGAAGAAGAGGAAGTAAAATAAGAGGAAGAAGAAACAAGCAATAGTCAACATGAGATTCTAAAGTGAACATAAAGTTATGATCAGGTTTATAAAACGTTTTTAAGCTTTTTATAAGTTGACATCCATTTTTGTGTGAGTCTTGCTCGTTTTAAAATAGAAATGTATTCATCCCAAAAAATAAAGAAAAATTATGTTCAGGTCAGACCAGTGCTGGGATACAAGGATGTTTGCAGGGCTTCATTGAGGGAATTCTCTATCACAGACCAGTGCTGGGATACAAGGATGTTTGCAGGGTTTCCTTGAGGGAATTCTCTATCACAGACCAGTGCTGGGATACAAGGATGTTTGCAGGGCTTCATTGAGGGAATTCTCTATCACAGACCAGTGCTGGGATACAAGGATGTTTGCAGGGTTTCCTTGAGGGAATTCTCTATCACAGACCAGTGCTGGGATACAAGGATGTTTGCAGGGTTTCCTTGAGGGAATTCTCTATCAGTGAATGAAACTGGGAAAATCTGGCTGCAGATCGTAGCACATGGAGAACAAAAATGAAAACTGGCACAGCAACATTTGAGGCAGTGCTGTTGTGAAGTTCAGAAGACAAAGGGCGCAGGAAACCTTAGGGTCAGAAAATGGTACGAGGCTAGGCACCACAAATACATCTTGTTCATTCTGCGGTCGGATCTATCTATCCTATAGTCACAGATTCAGCCAAGAGAGAAGCTGATCAGTAAAACAACATCCAACATAAGACACTAATATTAGAGCACACTACTGACTTATGGTTGCTTGCTACCAACTGTCTGTTAAGACGACAAAGGACAAATATGTCGATATACCAGTGGCGTATACTGGTTTTGGGGCCTGGGCTACCGCTGACATAATAAATAAAAACATACATTATATTCAGTAGGCTAACATAAAGTAATATTTGCTAATGACATCACTACATTTTAAATTACTTACTCATTTATATGTAAATTCTATCCGTCTTGTTTGGGACGAAAATGTCTCGATGACTTTGTCATTGAAAGTACTGTTGGGTTGGTTTATAAGTTTCTGAGGGAATGATTTCTCAATGGACATTAATGCCAAACCAGATAAGCGCTCTTTGTCTGAGTTGAGCGACAATACGATTTGATTCTCTTGAGAGCAGAAAAAGTTCTTTCTATAGATGCTGATGCGCATAACGTAGTTATAAATAGCTAAGGAAGTTCCGGTAATCATACATAGTTTCACTTTTACTTTGTGACGATTCTGATTGGATAGAGCTAAAAATAACCTATGAAACCGCATTCATCTAAGCGGTAGCTTTGCCGTATTATTTTGAAGGGAATTGTTTAATGTCAAGGTCGTTAATACTAGGTAAGGATAGAGGAAAAATGTACCGCTGGCTATTAGAGGTTCTAATGTAGAATAGTTTCGGTTTCATTCACAAACGTTATAGTGGCCAGAGGAAAACCTTGCTTTAATAAATGCAAATCAAAGCAAATAAATCATGTTGGCCTACGAATTGTGTAATAGAATATTCGAAAATGTGTAATATAATTATATAAAAAATATAATAAATTATCATTTCCTTTTGTATTTCGTTAATATGTTCAGGTTACCGGCGGCAGCTGCGGTATCATAGAGAATAGGCCACCGTGATATACATGCCAGTTTATTAGTGTTGTTTAACTACATGCCGACCATACACCAAGAAAGTAGCGATCAAACTGTTGGTGTTCAACGAAATAGAGGCCAAGGCGCCAGATGAGCTCAAGCTGTCAGCGAACCATAGCGGATAGCTTGCACCAGGATCGGTGAATCACAACCATCTAGACATTACTCCATCTCTTCGTAGTGCCTCTAGTAACAGATTAACAAGTCTGGTCTGGCCAAGCTAGTAGGGATCGAGAAGGAAGGCAATCTGGTACTAAAGAATTTCATGATAAAATCGGATGTGTTGGGCCGAAAGGAGTTAATACCAGATCTACTGCAAACTGCAACACAGTGCATACACGCCAACACGTGAACACCAGACCAAGAAGCCGATTAATAAAGAGGTGGATAAATGGAATACAAGAAACACTCAGAGGTATAATAGCAAAAGAGATCAAAAGAAGAGCAAGAAATTGCGAACCACATCTCTCTTCGATGTCGATGACATCAGACGACAGAATTTTATCGCGAAGATGACATCAGACGACAGAACTTTATCGCGAAGATGACATCAGACGACAGAACTTTATCGCGAAGATGACATCAGACGGCAGAATTTTATCGCGAAGATGACATCAAACGACAGAACTTTATCGCGAAGATGACATCAGAAGCAGAACTTTATCGCGAAGATGACATCAGACGGCAGAACTTTATCGCGAAGATGACATCAGACGGCAGAACTTTATCGCGTGTAGACATGGGGTTAAAATACCACGAGAAAGGAGGAGAGGAAGGGAGAAAGCGGGATTGTCCGAGGTAAATGACAAGCAACCGGAAATGATAATAGTCCACGAGAAAGTCGAGAATTGCAGGGGTAGAGCGTGAGTTCCGAAATAGACAACAAGCAACCGGAAAAGAAAAAAATATGAAATAGACTATCTCGAGATTTGCGGGGGTGCATTAGTCGAGAAACTAAATACGTGGATCGATTTGATTGGAGGGGCCGACTAATATTTAAAGAGGAGACACAAAGAAACGGAAGGATTTTCTAGGAGAACATCAGAGATGACACACGCATAGTTGTAGAGAAAGCGGCCACATGTGTGGTTCGCCATAGAGGCTAACCATAGCCAACGTAGTAAGCAGTGATGAATTAAGTGTAGACTAAGGATTTTCTAGAACAGCAGAGATAACGTAGCGTAGATGTAGAGAGTTCGGAACAGTCATAGATGAACCCTCGAGGATTGGGTTAGGTGTTTCCAGAGAATTAAAGTCCACGAGACGAATAGAATAAGTATATTAGACTTAGACCTGAGGAGGTCGTTCAATTGGGAACGATCTCCGCTTAAGTGAGTAGATAAGTAGAGAAGTGCGTAGAAGCCTAGGGCCCAGTGGCGAGTAACATTGTTACTGGGCAGCGTGTGAATGACCTTATTACCAACATTGGTCATGTAATGTTATGTAAACATGTTAAACACATCGCCCTTGGATTGAGCTGTGAAATAAAGACTGTTTGCATAAAAGTGTTCTAATTTGGTGTGTCCAACAGTTAGCAGATCACGCCTGGCGAAGACAGACTTAGGACCGTTAAAGGAAAGAAACAAAAAGTCGCGGACACAACACAAGTCGAAGTACAAAACACTAAACTCTAACACGGGACACGTTATAACGTTTTGGGGTTTCCCAAGCCAGAGAATCTCGTGCTTGACCAAGATCCAGGAGGCCAGTAAAGTCAGGGCCAACGGGCAAGTGTGTCGCCTGGCATATTACACGGCCAGAGACCGGAGCAGCTGAGTATAACAGCTGATTCACGAATATTTGACCAGCTGTAGCCATCCAAAATTAACGTACCAGCTGTCAGCGGTCCGTGTCGAAGTAACGTCAAGAAAATACATAAACACGCAAACACTTCCTCCTGATAAAACACTTCCTCCTGATAAAACACTTCCTCCTGATAAAACACTTCCTCCTGATAAAACACTCCTCCTGATGATAAAGTCATACTGACGATTTCAGAACACACTTCCTGATACACGCAGAGATGACAGCAGACGGCAGAGCTTATCGCGGAGATGATAGCAGACGGCAGAACTTTATCGCGGAGATGATAGCAGACGGCAGAGGTTATAGCGGAGATGATAGCAGACGGCAGAACTTGAAAGCGGAGATGATAGCAGACGGCAGAACTTATCACGGAGATGACAGCAGACGGCAGAACTTTATCGCGGAGATGATAGCAGACGGTAGAACTTTATCGCGGAGATGATAGCAGACGGCAGAACTTTATAGCGGAGATGATAGCAGACGGCAGAACTTTATCGCGGAGATGATAGCAGACGGCAGAACTTTATCGCGGAGATGATAGCAGACGGCAGAACTTATCACGGAGATGACAGCAGACGGCAGAACTTATCACGGAGATGACAGCAGACGGCAGAGCTTATCGCGGAGATGACAGCAGACGGCAGAGCTTATCGCGGAGATGATACCAGACGGCAGAACTTATCGCGGAGATGATAGCAGACGGCAGAACTTATCGCGGAGATGATAGCAGACGGCAGAACTTATCGCGGAGATGATAGCAGACGGCAGAACTTATCGCGGAGATGACAGCAGACGGCAGAGCTTATCGCGGAGATGATAGCAGACGGCAGAGCTTATCGCGGAGATGATAGCAGACAGCAGAACTTATCGCGGAGATGATAGCAGACGGCAGAACTTATCGCGGAGATGATAGCAGACGGCAGAACTTATCGCGGAGATGATAGCAGACGGCAGAACTTATCGCGGAGATGATAGCAGACGACAGAACTTATCGCGGAGATGACAGCAGACGGCAGAGCTTATCGCGGAGATGATAGCAGACGGCAGAAATTTGTCGCGGAGATGACAGCAGACGGCAGAGCTTATCGCGGAGATGTCAGCAGACGGCAGAACTTATCGCGGAGATGATAGCAGACGGCAGAACTTATCGCGGAGATGACAGCAGACGGCAGAACTTATCGCGGAGATGATAGCAGACGGCAGAACTTATCGCGGAGATGACAGCAGAGCTTATCGCTGAGATGACAGCAGACGGCAGAACTTATCGCGGAGATGATAGCAGACGGCAGAACTTATAGCGGAGATGATAGCAGACGGCAGAACTTATCGCGGAGATGACAGCAGACGGCAGAACTTATCGCGGAGATGACAGCAGACGGCAGAACTTATCACGGAGATGACAGCAGACGGCAGAGCTTATCGCGGAGATGATAGCAGACGGCAGAACTTATCGTGGAGATGATTGCAGACGGCAGAACTTATCGCGGAGATGATAGCAGACGGCAGAACTTATCGCGGAGATGATAGCAGACGGCAGAGCTTATCGCGGAGATGATAGCAGACGGCAGAACTTATCACGGAGATGACAGCAGACGGCAGAACTTATCGCGGAGATGACAGCAGACGGCAGAACTTATCGCGGAGATGACAGCAGACGGCAGAACTTTATCGCGGAGATGACAGCAGACGGCAGAGCTTATCGCGGAGATGACAGCAGACGGCAGAGCTTATCGCGGAGATGACAGCAGACGGCAGAACTTATCACGGAGATGACAGCAGACGGCAGAGCTTATCGCGGAGATGACAGCAGACGGCAGAGCTTATCACGGAGATGACAGCAGACGGCAGAGCTTATCGCGGAGATGACAGCAGACGGCAGAGCTTATCACGGAGATGACAGCAGACGGCAGAGCTTATCGCGGAGATGACAGCAGACGGCAGTGCTTATCGCGGAGATGACAGCAGACGGCAGAGCTTATCGCGGAGATGACAGCAGACGGCAGAGCTTATCGCGGAGATGACAGCAAACGGCAGAGCTTATCGCGGAGATGACAGGAGACGGCAGAACTTATCACGGAGATGACAGCAGACGGCAGAACTTTATCGCGGAGATGACAGCAGACGGCAGAACTTTATCGCGGAGATGACAGCAGACGGCAGAACTTTATCGCGGAGATGACAGCAGAAGGCAGAGCTTATCGCGGAGATGACAGCCGGCAGAACTTATCACGGAGATGACAGCAGACGGCAGAGCTTATCGCGGAGATGACAGCAGACGGCAGAACTTTATCGCGGAAATGACAGCAGACGGCAGAGCTTATCGCGGATATGACAGCAGACGGCAGAACTTATCGCGGAGATGATAGCAGACGGCAGAACTTATCGCGGAGATGATAGCAGACGGCAGAACTTATCGCGGAGATGACAGCAGACGGCAGAACTTATCGCGGAGATGACAGCAGACGGCAGAACTTATCGCGGAGATGACAGCAGACGGCAGAGCTTATCGCGGAGATGATAGCAGACGGCAGAACTTATCGCGGAGATGATAGCAGACGGCAGAACTTATCGTGGAGATGATAGCAGACGGCAGAACTTATCGCGGAGATGATAGCAGACGGCAGAACTTATCGCGGAGATGATAGCAGACGGCAGAACTTTATCGCGGAGATGACAGCCGGCAGAACTTATCACGGAGATGACAGCAGACGGCAGAGCTTATCGCGGAGATGACAGCAGACGGCAGAACTTTATCGCGGAAATGACAGCAGACGGCAGAGCTTATCGCGGATATGACAGCAGACGGCAGAACTTATCGCGGAGATGATAGCAGACGGCAGAACTTATCGCGGAGATGATAGCAGACGGCAGAACTTATCGCGGAGATGACAGCAGACGGCAGAACTTATCGCGGAGATGACAGCAGACGGCAGAACTTATCGCGGAGATGACAGCAGACGGCAGAGCTTATTGCGGAGATGATAGCAGACGGCAGAACTTATCGCGGAGATGATAGCAGACGGCAGAACTTATCGTGGAGATGATAGCAGACGGCAGAACTTATCGCGGAGATGATAGCAGACGGCAGAACTTATCGCGGAGATGATAGCAGACGGCAGAGCTTATCGCGGAGATGATAGCAGACGGCAGAACTTTATCGCGGAGATGATAGCAGACGGCAAAACTTATCGCGGAGATGACAGCAGACGGCAGAACTTATCGCGGAGATGACAGCAGATGGCAGAACTTTATCGCGGAGATGACAGCAGACGGCAGAGCTTATCGCGGAGATGACAGCAGACGGCAGAACTTATCACGGAGATGACAGCAGACGGCAGAACTTTATCGCGGAGATGACAGCAGACGGCAGAACTTTATCGCGGAGATGACAGCAGACGGCAGAACTTTATCGCGGAGATGACAGCAGACGGCAGAACTTTATCGCGGAGATGACAGCAGACGGCAGAACTTTATCGCGGAGATGACAGCAGACGGCAGAACTTTATCGCGGAGATGACAGCAGACGGCAGAACTTTATCGGGGAGATGACAGCAGACGGCAGAACTTTATCGCGGAGATGATAGCAGACGGCAGAACTTTATCGGGGAGATGACAGCAGACGGCAGAACTTTATAGCGTAGATGACAGCAGACGGCAGAACTTTATCGCGGAGATGACAGCAGACGGCAGAACTTTATCACGAAGATGACAGCAGACGGCAGAACTTTATCGGGGAGATGACAGCAGACGGCAGAACTTATCGCGGAGATGACAGCAGACGGCAGAACTTATCGCGGAGATGACAGTAGACGGCAGAACTTTATCGCGGAGATGACAGCAGACGGTAGAGCTTATCGCGGAGATGACAGCAGACGGCAGAACTTTATCGCGGAGATGACAGCAGACGGCAGAGCTTATCGCGGAGATGATAGCAGACGGCAGAACTTGAAAGCGGAGATGATAGCAGACGGCAGAACTTTATCGCGGAGATGACAGCAGACGGCAGAACTTTATCGCGGAGATGATAGCAGACGGCAGAACTTTATAGCGGAGATGATAGCAGACGGCAGAACTTTATCGCGGAGATGATAGCAGACGGCAGAACTTTATCGCGGAGATGATAGCAGACGGCAGAACTTATCGCGGAGATGATAGCAGACGGCAGGACTTTATCGCGGAGATGACAGCAGACGGCAGAACTTTATCGCGGAGATGATAGCAGACGGCAGAACTTTATCGCGGAGATGATAGCAGACGGCAGAACTTATCGCGGAGATGACAGCAGACGGCAGAACTTTATCGCGGAGATGACAGCAGACGGCAGAACTTTATCGCGGAGATGACAGCAGACGGCAGAACTTTATCGCGGAGGTGACAGCAGACGGCAGAACTTTATAGCGGAGATGATAGCAGACGGCAGAACTTTATAGCGGAGATGACAGCGGACGGCAGAACTTTATAGCGGAGATGATATCAGACGGCAGAACTTTATAGCGGAGATGATAGCAGACGGCAGAACTTATCGTGGAGATGATAGCAGACGGCAGAACTTTATCGCGGAGATGATAGCAGACGGCAGAACTTTATCGCGGAGATGATAGCAGACGGCAGAACTTATCACGGAGATGATAGCAGACGGCAGAACTTATCACGGAGATGATAGCAGACGGCAGAACTTTATCGCGGAGATGATAGCAGACGGCAGAACTTTATAGCGGAGATGACAGCAGACGGCAGAAGTTTATCGCGCAGTTGACAGCAGACGGCAGAACTTATCGCGGAGATGATAGCAGACGGCAGAACTTATCGTGGAGATGATAGCAGACGGCAGAACTTATCGCGGAGATGATAGCAGACGGCAGAACTTATCGCGGAGATGATAGCAGACGGCAGAGCTTATCGCGGAGATGATAGCAGACGGCAGAACTTTATCGCGGAGATGATAGCAGACGGCAAAACTTATCGCGGAGATGACAGCAGACGGCAGAACTTATCGCGGAGATGACAGCAGATGGCAGAACTTTATCGCGGAGATGACAGCAGACGGCAGAGCTTATCGCGGAGATGACAGCAGACGGCAGAACTTATCACGGAGATGACAGCAGACGGCAGAACTTTATCGCGGAGATGACAGCAGACGGCAGAACTTTATCGCGGAGATGACAGCAGACGGCAGAACTTTATCGCGGAGATGACAGCAGACGGCAGAACTTTATCGCGGAGATGACAGCAGACGGCAGAACTTTATCGCGGAGATGACAGCAGACGGCAGAACTTTATCGCGGAGATGACAGCAGACGGCAGAACTTTATCGGGGAGATGACAGCAGACGGCAGAACTTTATCGCGGAGATGATAGCAGACGGCAGAACTTTATCGGGGAGATGACAGCAGACGGCAGAACTTTATAGCGTAGATGACAGCAGACGGCAGAACTTTATCGCGGAGATGACAGCAGACGGCAGAACTTTATCACGAAGATGACAGCAGACGGCAGAACTTTATCGGGGAGATGACAGCAGACGGCAGAACTTATCGCGGAGATGACAGCAGACGGCAGAACTTATCGCAGAGATGACAGTAGACGGCAGAACTTTATCGCGGAGATGACAGCAGACGGTAGAGCTTATCGCGGAGATGACAGCAGACGGCAGAACTTTATCGCGGAGATGACAGCAGACGGCAGAGCTTATCGCGGAGATGATAGCAGACGGCAGAACTTGAAAGCGGAGATGATAGCAGACGGCAGAACTTTATCGCGGAGATGACAGCAGACGGCAGAACTTTATCGCGGAGATGATAGCAGACGGCAGAACTTTATAGCGGAGATGATAGCAGACGGCAGAACTTTATCGCGGAGATGATAGCAGACGGCAGAACTTTATCGCGGAGATGATAGCAGACGGCAGAACTTATCGCGGAGATGATAGCAGACGGCAGGACTTTATCGCGGAGATGACAGCAGACGGCAGAACTTTATCGCGGAGATGATAGCAGACGGCAGAACTTTATCGCGGAGATGATAGCAGACGGCAGAACTTATCGCGGAGATGACAGCAGACGGCAGAACTTTATCGCGGAGATGACAGCAGACGGCAGAACTTTATCGCGGAGATGACAGCAGACGGCAGAACTTTATCGCGGAGGTGACAGCAGACGGCAGAACTTTATAGCGGAGATGATAGCAGACGGCAGAACTTTATAGCGGAGATGACAGCGGACGGCAGAACTTTATAGCGGAGATGATAGCAGACGGCAGAACTTTATAGCGGAGATGATAGCAGACGGCAGAACTTATCGTGGAGATGATAGCAGACGGCAGAACTTTATCGCGGAGATGATAGCAGACGGCAGAACTTTATCGCGGAGATGATAGCAGACGGCAGAACTTATCACGGAGATGATAGCAGACGGCAGAACTTATCACGGAGATGATAGCAGACGGCAGAACTTTATCGCGGAGATGATAGCAGACGGCAGAACTTTATAGCGGAGATGACAGCAGACGGCAGAAGTTTATCGCGGAGTTGACAGCAGACGGCAGAACTTTATCGCGGAGATGACAGCAGACGGCAGAACTTTATCGCGGAGATGATAGCAGACGGCAGAACTTTATAGCGGAGATGACAGCAGACGGTAGAACTTATCGCGGAGATGATAGCAGACGGCAGAACTTTATCGCGGAGATGATAGCAGACGGCAGAACTTTATAGCGTAGATGATAGCAGACGGCAGAACTTTATCGCGGAGATGATAGCAGACGGCAGAGCTTATCGCGGAGATGACAGGAGACGGCAGAGCTTATCGCGGAGATGATAGCAGACGGCAGAACTTATCGCTGAGATGATAGCAGACGGCAGAACTTTATCGCGGAGATGATAGCAGACGGCAGAACTTATCGCTGAGATGATAGCAGACGGCAGAGCTTATCGCTGAGATGATAGCAGACGGCAGAACTTATCGCGGAGATGATAGCAGACGGCAGAACTTATCGCTGAGATGATAGCAGACGGCAGAGCTTATCGCGGAGATGATAGCAGACGGCAGAGCTTATCGCTGAGATGATAGCAGACGGCAGAACTTATCGCGGAGATGATAGCAGACGGCAGAACTTATCGCTGAGATGATAGCAGACGGCAGAACTTTATCGCGGAGATGATAGCAGACGGCAGAACTTTATCGCGGAGATGATAGCAGACGGCAGAACTTTATAGCGGAGATGATAGCAGACGGCAGAACTTTATCGCGGAGATGATAGCAGACGGCAGAACTTTATAGCGGAGATGATAGCAGACGGCAAAACTTTATAGCGGAGATGATAGCAGACGGCAGAACTTTATCGCGGAGATTATAGCAGACGGCAGAACTTTATAGCGGAGATGTTAGCAGACGGCAGAACTTTATAGCGGAGATGACAGCAGACGGCAGAACTTTATAGCGGAGATGATAGCAGACGGCAGAACTTTATAGCGGAGATGATAGCAGACGGCAGAAGTTTATCGCGGAGATTATAGCAGACGGCAGAACTTTATCGCGGAGATGATAGCAGACGGCAGAACTTATCACGGAGATGATAGCAGACACATACAAACTCTATATAGGAGATGACAGCAGACACATACAAACTCTATATAGGAGATGACAGCAGACACATACAAACTCTATATAGGAGATGATAGCAGACGGTAGATTACAACAGACAACACGAACGAACCCTATTGGGGAGGTGACAGTAGACAACACAGTCCCAACCCTATCTAAATATCTCGTAAATATGGTAGTGACTTCTATTTATCATTTCGCTTGTTTGTTCCATCGCCGTCTATAGAAATAAACCTGAAGGCTGAAAGTGAAACTCTAAAACAACCAAACTAGCGTGACGTTTACAGATATAGGAGCTATGTATTTCTGACGTAGTTAAACCCACAACCACCCTTTCTCGCAAAGCTGAAAACGTCACGACAGTTGAAGGTTTACATGAATTTCCTTTTCTCCACTCGGGCTTACTCCTATAGCTGGCGATGTTTTGTTTTCATTCCAATTAAATGAAATTGTAAATATACAAGAACTGAACTGTGAACTTGACCTTTACACCAGGCAACCACAGCTGTCTCCAGGCGGAGTTTCGCATGGCCAGGAATATCTGGTTCTACATGGTCCAGATGTACGTGCCCAGCATCCTCATCGTCATGCTGTCATGGATCTCCTTTTGGCTGACCGTCAACTCGGTTCCTGGCCGGATCTCCCCTTGGTCTACTCACTGTCTTGACCATGACCACCCAAAGCTCTAGTAGGTGGCGGGTAGTGGACACTTCTTCTGTCTGCACTTCTTATTGTACTTCTGTCAGCACTTCTTACTGCACTTCTGTCAGCACTTCTTACTGTACTTCTGTCTGCACTTCTTACTGTACTTCTTTCAGGCACTTCTTACTGCACTTCTGTCTGCACTTCTTACTGTACTTCTTCAGCACTTCTTACTGTACTTCTGTCTGCACTTCTTACTGTACTTCTTATTGTACTTCTGTCTGCACTTCTTACTGTACTTCTGTCAGCACTTCTCTGTACTGTACTTCTGTCTGCACTTCTTGCTGTACTTCTGTCAGCACTTCTTACTGTACTTCTGTCTGCACTTCTTACTGTACTTCTGTCAGCACTTCTTAC